>JAPYZM010000655.1:0-27500 GCA_030522845.1 Psyttalia concolor
TCGTAACTCTAGGGATAATGAGTCTCCTCGGGATTTTTTTTTCCTCCTCTCGACTGGTGCTCGCTGGAGGTGCGCTCCGCTGATGAACAAGGGGAGGCTGGCAAGGTGGTCCCTCTGCTTGAAAATTGTCACTTCTCGCTCCCGAATGACCTTGAGAATAATAAGTTCCTTCATTGATAATTGCTCGTTAATATTTCGGAATAGATCGAAGTGATTTCGATTTTTTTTCCTCAGATCTCTCGACGTCTTCCAGCTCAATCAACTCAAGATCCCCACTCGCACTAAATTTCGAGGGTTTTTTCAATTGTTCCGCTTTTTTTGGGGTATTTCTTTAAATCGATACGTCAAAGAATTTTTTTTTGTCGGAGACGGGAAGGGAATGCCTGTTTTTTAACTGGAAAGTCGTTGTTTCCTTTTCAATCGGTGAAATCCCTCTCTCAATGTATCAAACATCAATGAGGTATACACGAGGTGAATTTCGGGAATTCGATACGAAAAATTGAGTGTACATTGGGGGTCCCTATACCTAGACCCCCTGAAATAGTTGGAGGCGGGAGGGGGGAATAGGCCATCTCAAATTGCGATGAAACCGAGCACCAGGACGAAGCGCTCGATGGGCTGCTTCTCGAATGACGACGTGGGACCACCGATGACGATATCGAGCATTTTCGTCGCACCCTCTTCATCGGAGAGCCCCTCCCCGCCCCCTCTCCCCCCCGATGAGACTGCAAAATCATTCGGTATCGAAAGAAATCAGGGGATTTTCATAATTAAAAATGAAATCATTGAATCCACAAATTTCTATCAAGCTTATCAATTTATTAATTCTCTAAAATTTTACGGAGAAAAAATATATAGCCTCGATCTCAGTCTCAAGTACTCACGCACCGACAGTACTACCATAAATATTTTCCATAGATATAACATAAATTGTGAAGGAGGTGCTTAAAAGAACATTTTTTCAAACTCGAAACTTTGAGTACAAAATATATTTTTGTCATTGTGTCATTTAAAATATCAGTAATTTTACTTGGGCAGTTTTTTTTGTTCTATACAAAACTTACAATCTAATTTAATATTCTATTATACAAAATTTACAAACACCCAGAGAGAGGGAAGTATTTTTTTTAATCAGTAATTTTTGATTCGACGACATTTGTTCTGGAGAAAATATTTGAGACACTGTAGCTTTATAAAATCCCTCATAAACTCTTTTTTCACGGGCCCAGATCAGTCTTTCGCATAAACATAACAATCTATATACAATTGAGCCACAAAAAATATGATATATTGTCCAAAAATCACTGGAGTAGATCGTAGAGAGCGGTGATATAAGACTGGGCCATCTGAAGAGTCTCGTACTTGGAGAGCTGTCTATCATTGCCGAGGGAAGGTAGATAAGCCCGGAGTCTGTCGAAGGCTTTATTGAGATTCTGCATACGTCGACGTTCGCGAGCATTGGCGGCGAGCCTCCGCTTCCGGACGACAGTAGAACTCACGTACTTCCCGCGCCTCCTGGAGGACTCGTCGATTTCGCTGGCACCATCGCTCTCGAGATCCATCTCCATCCTCTCCTCTAGGGAGCTGGAGGTGCTGATGACACTCCTCCTCGAGGAGAGCTTCTCCTCGCCAGGATTGTCCTCCTCATCGTCCTCGACCGGCGTCACTTGCACGCGCACTTGGAGAACATTTCGACAGTTGTCCTCGCCCGCATTGCGTCGATCTCTCCGTCGTTTCGGCTCCGACTGTGTCTCCTTCATCTGGCCAGCAGCAGATCGATCGAGGTCCGACGATACGGACAGGGTGGTTGACGGTGATACAGAACGAATGCTCGCTGGAGGACTCGGGGTGTTCCAGCCGTCGCTGTTGTTGTCGTACATAATGTGGGGTTGGACCGTCAGGACTGAGGAGACCGGTGGCAGGAGGACACTCTTCTCCTTGAGGAAGGGATACTCCGGTAGCTCCACATAAGCTGGCGTCACGTGCTGGTCTTCAACTTGAGGTGGGAACAGGTAACCGTAACGGAACATCTCCTGGAACTCCATCTCTCGCACACACTCTACTTGGTGATCTTTAACTTCACAAACACTACAGTCTTTTCCACAACTTGTCACGCCAATTGTCCCCTTTCTCCCAAGTGAATCAACCCTTCCTTCACCTGGAGTTATCAACTATAGAAATTTTGGTGATATTGACAGGGGTAAAAGCCTCGCTAGGAACTCGACGTGATTCTGAGGTGGGAAGACCGCAGACCCGGGGATTTATGCTCTCGGGGAGCGAGGCACCCTCGAGCAGCACGTGCCGAACTACCAATGGGCTTCGAGTGTTGATCCCCCACCGGTTCTGGTGGGGAGACGTTGGGGCCGCCCAAGTGAGGATCTCTAACAGGTGGCAGAGAACGCGGCGCCTGTACCTGTATGTCCATACTCGCATGTTGATTCAGTTTTCTGCTGGCTATATGCAGCATCAATTACCGCTGATCGATTGCAAATGAATTTTTTTTGTTAATTTTTCCCCCGAGAGAGATTGATTGATTGATATTCATTTGCTGTACAGTTGTTGT
This sequence comes from Psyttalia concolor, assembly GCA_030522845.1. Taxonomy (NCBI): domain Eukaryota; kingdom Metazoa; phylum Arthropoda; class Insecta; order Hymenoptera; family Braconidae; genus Psyttalia; species Psyttalia concolor. Next base: position 2,564 of record JAPYZM010000655.1, read on the forward strand.
ACAAACAATTATCGCCATGGCTTTGAACAAAACCAAAGATGACCAACAAAATAAGGAAGACAACAGCTACAATTGACCAATTGACAGACTCCCATCAAAACTGGATCACATGAAAATGGGGGAGTGAAGCTTGAGGAGGAAGACAGCGAGGGAGATCATTCCCAATGAAAGCATTCAGAATGCAAGCGATTTGTTCATTTCCAAACAGTCATATCGTGCGGTAAAATATATAATTGACCACAAGGAATCGCTTAAAAATCATCCAACGCCTGTCATTCTCTATTTAGCGTCCAGTAACTGTGAAATAAGGGACTCCGGGACGAACGATCACGAGGTATTGTTGGATTTCTATAACTCCAAGTCCTTGGGCAATAATATTGTTTATGATCTCCAGCATTTAGAGATTTCACATTGTCAGAGGCCCCAGGGCAAACCGCAACACCTCCCTTACTTCTATTTCTCCGGGTCATTCCGCTTTTCGTTTGCCTTCCCCTATCTCCCTGCTAGCTTTTTTTTCTTCCTTTCTTTCTCACTAGTTCTCCTCTCATTATCACCATTGTTCGACGCGTCGAGTCATCCCGAGGCGGCAAGAAAAATCAGTAGCCTGTCTGTATTTTCGACGAGCAGACGTACTTTTCTTTTTAGGTTTCTATCTTTCAACTTTTTTTCATAGCCGCACGCGTGCCCCTCGAACCTAATGATTCCGAGAAGCTTGTAAATGATTCGGGCAGATTAAACACACGGGGAGGTCATTTGGATAAGTCCCTGGACATTGCCAATTGATATAACCTCTTGGTGTTGTAAAAAAATCGACGATTGAGTTGGGAAGTGAAGAATATTTTTCAAAACAATTTTGGCCAACAGGAAAATCAGATTGCCCAGGGAAAAGCTGAGATACTATCGCGTAATATGTTTCGCCTGTTCTTCCCACCGAGAAAACAACAAAAAGGGTGCAAATACCTTAGGGGCGTGAGGTCCAGTTACATCTTTCCTCGCTCAATTAGCGAAAACAGGTAGGATAAAGTTTTGCGGTGAAGCGCTAAGGTGGTCTTCACCCCAGCAACTCGGCAACCCGATCTCTCTCCCCAAATTTTTCCTTCCTCTTCCTCACTCGTACCTCCAACTCTGTCATCTTTGAGTGCACCTTAGCATCTTGTATTTCGCGATCAGGCAGGCAGCGCCGAAAAATGTCCCTTTTAAGTAGTAGCCTCCCAGTAATAATCCGTGTACTTAAACTGGAGGCCACTCGAGGGATTCCAACCGCTTCATTTCACCTCATCTCGTCTCTCGTATTTTCTTTCTTGGATTTTTCAACTCGGCGGACCGAGAGGTTAGTCACAGATGAATTGGATGACACCCTGATTACCAAGTGTAATCGATTACCCGTGATTACCCCGATTTCCATTGCCTACATGATTACCATGACTTCCACGATTGCATTCGTGACTACCAATGATTACCCAAATTACACTCTGTGCTTGGCAAACCGCCAAAAACCGGGATTCCAAGAAAAATCGTTTGGGGGATTTTTGCTTCACCCTTGGTAGGCATGATGCGCGGGAAATTTGAAAATGAAAATCAACGTACTGGCTAGAAACTGACTTGGAATGGCTAAACAAATGAGAGGTTACACTGACCAAAAATGATGACAGTGACTACCAATGATTACCACTTGATTACCATTGTGGTAATCATGTGACTCCAACGATTACCGTGATTCCCCGCAATTAAGAGTGATTACCACTGATTACCACAGCCAGTGGCACCACCATTTCCCCTATGACGTAGCCCTCGCGGCGGACTGCAGTCGTGGGGACAATTGCCAGTAAAAATTGACGAGTTCACGGATAACACTTTAATGAGCCACATCTCACCTACCGCCAGCAGATCCTGGGGATCAAAAAAAGTCCCAAGGTCATTTCACACCTGGGGAAAAATCAGGCCCGACAAAAGAAAGCCCAGAAAAGGGGCAAGGGCAAATCGAGGGTAAACCTCCCCCAAAAAACAATGGAAAAATTTGATTTAATGCCATCCCCTGGCATTTCACCTGGGGGTATGAATCAATCCCCTTTCAAAATAGTTCCCACCCACTTTCAATTTCAATGGACCAACAGGCCAACTCGTGTTGTCCAACATCCCAACGAAAATGATAATAACGAATTACTTTCATCTATCAAGAGGTCCTTCGGCTCGGGGTGAAAGCTAGTAATTAGGCCAGTCGATTTTTATCCAAATCCTTCGGTCGTGTTTTTCAAAAAGCGCATCACGATTATGAGGGAAACACTCCGGGGGGAGAGGCGGAGGGAGAATTGAAGAAAGTTTTGGGGGAAGAGGACTCTTTGCGAATGAGGGGGAGATGGAGTTGAGCGGGAGAGTGATCTGTTCTTCGAGGGCGGTCGAGCTCGCTGGGCTCTCGGGTGGGCGTCAGACGAGTAATTAAATACAAAGTGAACTCATTTGGTGGAGCTCGGTGGCAAATAACACGTTTTTCTACGTCTTCGGGGAGAGGAGGGCGAGAGACCGATCCAACTAGGGAATAATTTATGAGGGATAGGTGGGGTAGGCCTGACCGGTGGACCTACCCCTGAGATCCGTCGGCTGTTATTGAGATGTTTCGTGATTGATGGTCGATCAATCGAATCCTGGGATTCTTCGGGGGTTTCTCGGGGAGCTCTGGCCACTTTTGGGCAAATACTTTTGCCATGTTGTGCAATCGTCGGGTGGCGGCTTGGGGAGACCGGAATTTATTAATTGAGGCGGTGGAGAGCACTTGGGCCACTTGTTCCAGTTTTCGAAAATCCGGGGGAGGATTTTTTTAAGGAAACTCGAGGGATAAATTTTTTTCTGTAATGCTCGACAATTTTTATTTTTAATTACGCCAATTCTGAATTAGTAAGGAGACGTTAGAACAATTTATCGGTGGGGGGGTTTTTTTACGAATGGATTTTTTTGAGGGAAAAAAAGGGGAACCGGCCACCTCGAGGAGAAAATTTTTTGGGAATTTTTCAAGTCCGAATTGAATTTGTGCATGTAGTGCACAATTTGGGTTAAATTATGATTGAGGATGAATCGATAAGGCTCTTTCTAGTGGTGGCCCGAGGGTACTTTTTAAAGCACGAAATAATGATGAGAAAAAGAGGAGCCGAATCACGAGAGGCTTCGATGAATTTTCTCGGAACTCGATCATCGAATTATCCAGTCTCGCTACCAGATTGACGATTATTTGAGGAGTAGGATGTAGGAATAGGCAAGGTTGCGGGGAATTTTGACTATTTCACGGTATAATTTTTGAATAATTTGTTGGGGGAAAAAAAACCAAAAAACAATTCCACGCGATTATAGGACTTTTTGTCTAGTTATTTGTCTAGGTCTTCAGAATAATTTTCTCTCGTTGCAGAAAAATACTAGGGAATATGGGGAAGGGGTTGAAGATCCTGAGGAATTGCTGGCGAGAGAGGGGAAAGTCGATTGATAAAAATCATGCAAAAAATCTGATCCCTCTGCATTATGCCACATACACGAATCACTGTTTAATATTCAATACCAAAATTGAATGTAGTAATGTTGCCAAATGATTGTCCATGGGACTCGTGGATATGCTAAATTTAATGGAGAATCCATCCTGTGTGGTCCACATTATACAGGCCATCATTTCAGAGGATGCGTTACAGATTCCAATGACCCCTTCACTTTGCCAATATTGTTATTGCAATTTCTACCGCGGGAAATACAAATGAGAGTCTAATTTTCGTCCTTCACTAAATAAATAAAAAAAATCTGCAGTGAAGTGGTAAACCGAGACAACTGCATGTTCCATATTTTTCCAAAACGCGTATTATCTCAGTAAGGACTGCTGTTAGGCGAAATTATCAAAAGAATAGTTTTCTCGCAAAATTGATGAGCTACAAAAACGGTCTTGTCACATTTTCTCCTAAAACCCCTCCTTACCGAGATAATCCGCAATTTAGAGAGATAGGAAAAATCGACTGATCTCCTTTCGCCACTTCACAACAGAATTACTTTAATAAGTTTAATTTCTTTTTATTTTGCTTCGCCGTCCCTAGCTGACATGACCAATTGGAGAAATGTAGAAAAATGTTTAAACTTCAGAAGTCTCTCCGAATTTATTGACTCCAGGATCGAACCGGGGGATTTCCCACAGACGAAATTGTTTTCGAGGGGTGGCCGAGTGAAAAGGGCCCGCTACTAATCCGAGGAAGAGGAAGGAGGGGCACCCCCTAACCCCATCCTTTCCCAATATCCCCAATAACGCCCTCTTTTCCCATCACCGACCCCAGCCAATTTTTCCGAGCTAATTAACTGCCGTCTAATGAGATATTGTAGAAAATTTTTCAAATTTTACCCATCGGTTGGCTAATTTTCCCCCCGCCAAAATCCTCTGCTAATTTTCTTTTACTACAGATAATGTCGGCCGTTCGCGACAAGCAAGAGTCGACGTGGATTTTTTAATTTAAAAATTTTAAAACAGCCCAGAACGAGGAGTGAATTGGATAATGCGTGTCAAACGACGAGTTTGGGATTCACCGAGTGGCTTTCGTGGTATACCGAATTAGCATAATGGAGCTTCCACTGGTCTATCGCCCCTGATTCGGGAGCCTGTTGGCTACCACCAATTGTTTTCCATGGCAAACTATCGCCCCAAGCACCGGCACGCAATTAATCAATAACCAAAACACCGGAGCATGAATAATTTGAGGATTTTTAGCATGTGAGAAACTTGGCGAAGCCAAGTCGTAAAATTATTTGTTCAATATCTTTTTCCCTACCGCAGGTCCTCGAATGAAAAAAAAAAAAAACCACCCGGCGGATGTTAATTTGAATAACTAATATTTCTAGTTGCACGAAAAACCCGGGGACCAGAAATTCAATAATCAAATTGAGCAGCAAAAATTCTGTAATTTTAATCTGAATCGTTGGAAAAATTACGACACCCTCTGGCTAATTATAACGGACAATCGCGTGTTTCGAGGGTCGATAAAGGAAAAACAATAATCGATGAATCTCGAAAAGGGGGGGGGCGGGGGATTTGTATCGTTAAGGGAAGGTAAAAGTAGAAAAGGAGAAAGGGAGCACGCGCCAGCCACACGCCTTGAGACTTTTACGCATATACACCTTGGACAGTTGGCAAGCGAGGGATATATATGTTGAGAACAACCAAAAATAATTCCCCCTCTCTCCCGAATTCATCTTAACAGACAAGACCTGCATTTCGCCGTTCACTTGACTCCCCGAGCTAGGCCTGACTCCCCCGAAGGTCCCCAATCCTCTCCCCTCGGAATCTGAATAAAATGAAAAAGTCTATCAGCGAAACCAAAAAAATTAGACAAATTAGAATCCACTCTTAGGCCTAGATTAAGTTGAAGAGCTCTTACTAGGTCTCGCGGTTCCTCCTCGGCTCTGGCTCTCGATCGGCTTAGCATTCACCAGGTCGACTCGATGGAGACCCAGAAAAGCAAGACGAGGCGCGTGCCGGGCTCCCCCATAAGCCTAAGACCCCAGTCCACCCTCTGCGCCACCCTCGAGACGTTCCACCTGATTTTTTTTCCACCGCGTTTTTTTATTCATTTTTTTTTGACAGTAGTTTGTCAGTAGATTAAAGGCAGTGAGCCCTGCTCGCCGTATGCTACCCATATGGCTGAAACACTCGGTTTGAAAATCAACAGTAGAATGAACAAAAGGAAGGAGCCGGTGTCTCTTATTCCTCAACCCCGCGCCCTGAGCTTGAACGGAATTGACAATCATCAGAGGAGAGGAGGATCACAGGCCTCGCGAGCGCTACCTCCCGATAGCGAGATTAAATTTTCCCCACCTCCTTCGACGACCAGAAACTCCACAAGTCGAAGTGCCCGGTCTTCGCGATTGACAAGTTAAAAAATAAATTAGAGTTCAATTGATTTCTCCTCAAAACTCGAATTTCCAAAAAAACATACCCAGAAATTTTTTATTCAATTGAAAAAGCCCGGACGTTTGACGAGTTTAATCAATTTATTTATTCGATTGAGTTGAGAAATGATTGAGAATGTTCGCAGGTTTCACGCGAATTTCCGTGTGGGTCAGGTGCTGGCGCACGCGTGGGGGAAAAAATCATTGGAAAAGAGCCAATACTGGGCCCCTTCTCGTAATTTATAGCGCGAGCAACCAATTACGACGCGATCCGGATCACACTGAGGATAAAAAAGCCCACTCGGCCCCGGATAAGCCGAGCGATATGCCAATAGGCGGCTCATGGAAAAAAAAACGAGAATAATCGGGTAAGAATGGAGTATGAGAAAAGTAACATTGAGTGACGGGTGATGGGTGGCAACGGATGTGGGCGGCCCTCCGAGATATATATACATATATATGTACACATTTACCGGCTAAAAACCCCACCAGTTTGCCCGATTAAGCCACTATCGACTTTCATCGTCGAATTTCGATAGGCCCTCGGACCCTTTCAATGCCCTCCCCACTGTCTCTCTCACTTCCATATATTTTTTTTCCTCTTCAATATCCTTCACCCGTAAAACTTTATTATAAAAGAGGGCCCCCCCCCTCCACCCCCGCCCTTTTACATCCACGAGACGCATCTCTCCTTTTGAATTAGCGGGCGGAAGCGCCAAGGAGCTATTTTTTTTAATAATTTCATGTATAATATTTTTTTACTGATGGGGGAGCCAGCTTTTCCAACGTATTATGATGTTGCAATACAGGAAATTGATGCTTCAGGGTCGAAAAAGTGACTGTAATTTTCTTGAATCGTTCTCAAGATTTATATTGATATTTTGGGGGGGCAGAGATCGATAGAAAAAAAAACACCCGTTACTGTCAATTTTCAATACAATCAGCGACTGGTAATTATTGATATGATTATATGGTTCTCTTTCAATTCACTCCCACTGTGTATTGAAAAATAATTATTGTTTCGACAATTTATTTTTAACGATTGAAATTCTCAAGTGGCAAAACGAGATGATTTTGATTTTCTGCCTTCCAAAACGCGGATTATCTCGGTAACGAGTAATTTCGGGAGATAATGTCACTAGACCATTTTTGTAGCTGATCAATTTTGCAACAAACAAATTCCTATGACAATATCTCCTGGGATTAGTCCTTACCGAGATAATACGGGTTTTGAAAAAATATGTAAAATACAGTTATCGCGGTTTACCACTTGGCTAAAGAATTGGAAATTTACTTTGCAAATTGAGTGCGATTTTGAGTGTCAGTTGATCTCGGTCTGATCTCTATCTGTATTGACGAATTTATTTAGATATATGAGTAATTAATTTAAAATCCCTCGGGATCGCGCTCCCTCATTTATCCCCTCTTTATTGTTCGCCCCTCGGCTTGAGAAACGATCAAAACATGACAAAAATCGGTGGAAGGATTACAAGATAACAGGGAAAGGGACTGTCGAACACGATACGTTTACAAGAAGAGATCGTATCCCGATCGCATAGAGAAAGGATGTTGTTGAGGGTTACCAAAATCCAAGATCCAGATCGTGGTCGAAGAGCCCAGTATAATCCCAAAGTTGAGGGGGGAAGCAGGCCCAGCTAGAGGCGTCCAACTATTGATTGATGCGAGCCTCAGATAGACAGCGTAGACTAGGTGCGAAGTCTGAAGAAACCTAGTTTATTGTCACCATATACTTTCTTTCTTTCCCTCCTGGAAAGCGTGAACGATCAAGATTAGATCCGGAAAAGTGCGGAAAAAGAGAATGGGGTGGAAAATCTCTAACGCTTTCTTCTCTCAGTCCTTATCACTTTCTATCTCCCCCACAACTGAATATGCATGATCAGTAGATACAAGAGGATAGTGGAAGAAGACAAATATTTGGGCGTATCGTCGGGTGACTCCGCGTCGAGTTGATGCGCAAGGGAGTCGATGGGTGACTGTTTCTCTGAAATTTCTTGGTCCTTGTGGGATATTGGGAGGCGTATTGATTTAAAGGATAAGAATCGATAGTCTGATGCCCTGGCAGGCTTACAGGTGTCAAAGGAATTCCAAAATGCCCCGTAGGTCGCCTGACACTTGACACCAACTTGATCCAAATTTCACCGGGTGGTCCTGACGAGCTACGGCGCTCAAATTATCCAAGACATTTATAAGTATTAGACAGCCTTACGTTTCTCCTCCTCCTCCTCCCAAACTGCGTCTTACGCTTGTAAAGTTATTGAAATAAACTGCTCACGGTATTGTAGACTGCCCCGAAATTTTCTAATTTTCTTGAAATTCGTTTGGATTCTTCTCGAGTAAAAAATTGTCCTCCTCTCGGCCCCTCTCCCTCTCCTTCTCCTGGTGATACAAGTGTAGTATTGGCGGTAGCATGTCAAGGCACTCAGAGAACAAGGACAAATAATCAGCCTCCAGTGGCTCCGACAACGAGTTTGTGGTGTGTCCCTTGAGGCGGCTTTGCAGGCGGAAAAAACTGGAAGAGATTTCTCCACGACACGCCTTGCCAAAGTAGTCATCAGGCCACCACCAGCGTTGTTCTCAATATCTGTCAATCGCTAGTTTTTTAGAGGCCAATAGTTGCCAAGTCGTTGAAACATCTCTTCTCCCCAAACATCATAAGTATCCTAATAATTAGAGAGCAGCGACTGATGTTGGAGGTCTTCTCCAAATTCGTCCAGCAAATTGACCAGCTTGTGCCTGCTGACCTCGTCTCCGCTGGCTGTCATGGCCCGGTGAACTAGCCGACAAAGGGGGCCATAAACCAAAGGGTTACGTGACACTGTCCACGACAAGTCCTGATCCACGTGCCAAGACTCCCAGCACATCCACCCCCAAAACCCGGGGGTTGCGAAAGAGAAATTTCTGACCGACAATTCCTCGAAAATAGCTCATTCCAAAGTAAAAATGAGCGCTTAATTTTTATCCAAGCCAAGTCTTCCACGGATGGTATTACAACTTTACAATTACAGATGTAGCTGCTGTTATGTTGCTGCAGTATTGCCTCCAACGAGCACTCAACGCTAATGAAATCCGTACCAATCCCCGGCAATGGTTCGTCCCGTACTCTACACCATAATACAGGCTAGAAATGAAGAAGCGTAACACGACGGTTTCGGTTGTTAGGTCATTTGTATAATCGTCCCTCTTGATGCCTGTAGAATTTTAGTCCCGTATGCATGGTTGTACCTGAGCGTTGAGCATCTGGGATCCTCTACCACGGGGCAGGTGCCTCACAATGTGGGGAAATGTTTTGAAGCTGTTTTATCGCTCGCGCCAACTCTTAGTCGTGTTATACGGCTTCCTGTCCCATCTGGACCCTGAGCCGACCCCTTCCGAAATGGTAAGGGTTATTGTCTTCGGGGCGGACGTCAAGATATGACTCCAAGAGGCTGATACTTTTGGCTAAATCAATCAAGTCTGTGAGACACTATTTCCTCCTCTTCCCCTCATTTTTTTTTCTTCCTTGAAAATTCCCATCAGGAGGCGAAGGAATTTTTTTTGTCTCTGGAAAATAGGATTTCACTGCATCAATAGCTGGACTCTGGTGGCCTGGACAAAGCTGAATGAGGGAAGAATTAAAGCCAGCACGTGTGAGGTGCTCAGGACGCGGTGGTTGGAGGGAGGCGGACGAAATTTACGTAGTTCCTGAGCCGTCCGCGAACGGAACGGACAGATATTGAGGAAGAGGCGGGTTAGTTCATTACAAAGTTGGCATTTGTGGATGTATTTTTCAACCACAAATCAAAAGGTGTATGTGTCGCTATGAGAAACGGGTTATTGCTGTCATCTCAATCACTCGCGAGAACACTTGAAACAACATACCAGTCATCATTATGAATAAATACAGAATTGTATTGCACTTGGCGTTGCATTCCAATCTTCATAAAATAACCAGTTTTAATATAATTTCAAGAGCGCTTGGAAATTAATTTAATAGCGTCGAGGATTTTTCCGTGATTGTAATTGCAGAGTTGAGATGCTGAGAGAGACATTGTGAATGAGAAAATGGGGGAAAATTATGTTGGAAGATATGCCGGCGGCCACCCACGGCTCCGGTGTAGTAGCATTAATCATCATACGGCTGGACCATTGGAACGTCTCTATTTCGTTGACCGGTCCCTCTACGCGTCAACGCCCATTCTGCCTGCTCTCATAAATACCAAGAGCCCGGCGAGTGATCCCCTTTCTTTTGCCTCTTACACAGCAGACTCTCGACCAAATTCTCACCGGAGAATTGACTATAAACAGTGGGAGATAGTTTTCTCAATTTTCCGAATGATACTTGAACTGAATCCTCCAACACCCATTTTTTTTTCTAATGTCCAGGGGATATCGCTTTCACTCAATACCTGGGGAGTTTTTTATTGCGATTGCAGCAGTTGTATCTGGGGGGTCGAAAAATTATCCAATCGAATTTCTTTTTTTTTTTCGGTGGAAAATTGAAAAGTCTTTGTTTATCTCCACTCGTTTCTTTCTCTTTCTCTCTGCCTCTCCCTCTCTCTTTCTCTCTCAATATCTTCTTCATTTGGAAAATGAAACACGTGTTGACACGATGAGGGGGAATAAATGAAGTTGAACGCTTGAAATTTGCAGGATTTGATGGTGAAGAGGAGGAGTATTATCCCATCATGATTTCAAGATGAGTAAATCCAAAAAGTTCGTAGCCACTTTGCAAAAGCCCCGCTGACATGTCCGCCCACGCCAGCCTGCCAGTGAGTCTCGTTATCCATTTGCCTGGCACACAATTCGGAGGTGTTATCCATACTATTGACCTTTGACACAATTTTTCCCCGCTTCTGTTACATTATTTGTTAATCCTTCATCCGCAGGCTGTTTGTCGTCACCCTAGCGGCTGATGCAGAATGAGAGACTCCTGGGGAGATACAAACGCGAAAAGAAAAAAAAAAATACCACCAATTGGCTGAGAAAAATTGGAAAGAGAGCAGTGAGTTTGGACTCGACAGGCATGATTTATTTAATGTTGTGCGAACATCGTAGCCTCAGGTTTCTCAACTTATACCGAATCTAATCTAATAAAGCAATTAAGTTAATACGATCATCTAGGTATACATATGAGAACGCATTTTTTTTCGGGGTAAAGAGGAGCTGATCCCGTCATTATGATCCCCTTTAATTATGTGGTTCAACAATGGATTGGATCGGTCCTTGCCCGTAAAGTTGTTTCATCAGGCCAACTCGTCTCGCGCTTAACTTAATGAGATTATTAATCCTTCATCCTTCAACTAGTTCCACTATCCTTTATTCATCTATTTATTTATTTATCATTATCCTAATCGTGATTTTGCTATTTTAGATGAGCCAGAAGTCAGCCAATAAAACACATCTCCTTTCCCATTGCTATCGCTCCCTTCGACCACTTCAAGGGCGATATACTTAATAACTTCATTGGTAACCCTGCGACCTTCCTACTTCGCGCTGGGCGGATTCCCCAGTCTTCCTTGTCTCTCCTGATCCCCGCTTCGCTGATTTTTTTGTCCGCCTCTAGTTTACTATTTCTCCCCAAAATTTCAACTTCGCAGAAACTGAAAGATGAGATCTAAATTATTCCTAAGCGGAAGTCGTTGCCAGTCGTATTAATTGGATGTAATCGCTCGTAGATTACGTAAATATTGTTCTTCAAGGGTGAGGAAAGGTTGGGGATTTTTTTATGAAATTAATTCTGATTAAATGTCTCGCTGAGCTCGTGTACTTGGGATTATTTCCCAGTGGGTTTTGCCAGTGTCGATGTGGGATATGTGAGCCAGTCTCGGGAACGTAAACATTTCAAACAGTCCGACACGTGTCCCGAATTGATTGGAAGTTGGTAGTCGTGGAGTGAGACGAGTGGATTTTTCCAGCGATTTTTTGGTCTGGATATTGGGCTTGAATTGAATTGGATGGATCATAGAATCCAAGAATCAGCATGTCAAGAAGTCTAATAAAATAATCCTAAGGTGGATGAAAATTATTGTTCGAGTGATGGATGAGAATTAATGGAAAGCCATAACACTTGAGGCCCAGCAAGAGGACCAGTCCGTTGGAACAATTTTTGGCTCCTCTCATTCAACTAGCGTATATTTAGCATATCCAGCCGGGACTGACAGCGTGTTATTTCACCAACAAATAATACGCAAGGAAAAGGGGGATCAAAGCGAGGGGGAGCGAGGGGGAGTGAGCATTGTGGTGAGATGTTGGAGAGAAAAAAAGGATGAAAAAGAGGGAACGACGGGTCTCAAGCCTGTAGACCGTGTGCCAAAAGAGAGGACCACTTGAAGAGCTCGAGGGGGCTTTACCCCCTTAAATGCTTTTAAATACGTGCGAAGAATGCACGGGATCCTGGGCCAGAGGGGAAATAAGGAGTTATCGGCTCCATTCAATGGACTCACATCCAATTAAGTCCTGAGTTTGATGAGGCGACACAATAGGATACACACGGAGAAACAATTTTTCCTCGCCCATTTCCTCCCGGATAAAAAAACTAGAGAAAACTTCTTTGTCGATTTCTAATTACCGGGGGAAAATTCAGTTTACACCCCATCGAGGCTCAGTAATTAATGCGCTGAGTATTGAAACTGGTTATTGTTGTAAAAAATTGATTATCGATTTTTTTTTTTAGAGTTTGGGTTATTCACGCTCGTTATTTGACGCTAATAAAAGTTTCATCGAGTCCTTTAAGCCTTCCGAAACAACGATATTTACACTGGCCCCGGAGTACCCATTTCGAGTGCCATTCAAATTATTCATTACAAGTGGCACTCGGGATAAACTCAATGGCTGAGAGTAGGGGGGGAGTCCGTGTGTGTATACACAGACTGAATCAAATCTGTGAACAATTTGAGGGTGCTTCAGGGATAGTTTACCGATTAGTGAAGTGTCGTGAGGATTAATCAGGTCCTTCGGGAGTTTGTGGAGAATTTTTTTTTGCGCTCCCACCCCTTGAGATGACTAACTCTCCCACAGAAATGGAGTAGTTCAACAATTGCCACAATTTTTAATTTTGTAAACTAAAAATCGGCGAGCTGGTCCCGGCGGTTGGAGGATAAATCGAAGAATTTGTTGATCCCTGTTGGAAAATAGTTGACCATTTTTTAGAGAAATGCAATCATTTACTTGGGAGAAGGGGTGCATACGATTTTTGTCAAAAGTTTCTCTCATAAATAAATAGATTGGGTGACTCGAGATAATTAATGTCTTCGCTTTGAGGCATCCCCACTTGGCAAATTCACCCGTTCAAGTGGCGGCTCATTAGACTCAAGGTCTCTAAACGGCGCCTAAACGTTTTTCCGGGCGAGAAAAGCTACCGAAAAATTTGGGGAAGGTGATGAGCGTAACGTGGGTCAGAGAAATTGAGGCCCTCTTCCAAGGGTTTCCCTCCTACCGCGTCTCCAAGACAAAACCAACAGGATATTCGTAATTATATTCTTGTTCCCCTCGTCTCGCGTATTATTTACCCAAGTACTTTGAGGTAAAAGTGGAAAAATATTTGAGGGCCAGGGGAAATTCGCACGAGCTACTCTCGACAGACGAAAACTTAATATTCCGCGGATGAGAATCGGCCAATAAAATAATCCAAACCTCCGTCGGCCCTCTCGTCTCTATTTCGCCTGCATACGAAATTGTGAATTCACAAAAAAAAAAAATCAACGAGGACCTCTAACCCGAATAAAAGAGCGAAGAGGATCAGATTACTATTAACTCTATTTAACTGTCACCTCCAGCGCGAGACCTCTTAAACCTAAGCCGAAGGAGTCTCATAACTTCCCAACATATTTCGTTATTAAGAGACAATTTAACCAGACGGATTAGCATATGTTTGGCAGTGGAGATTCGTTCCCCCCTTTTTTCACCATCTCCAAAATACACGGAATAAAAAATAAACCGGCTGATTACACGTGAGGCCCAAAACGAGCCTCAGACGGTGACTCGACTCTCTGAAAGGCGTTAATTCAACGTTTTGTTTCAACACCTGAGGATTCTTTAAATCACTGAGACCACGGCTGTGACCTACCGTTCCGGGTGGGATTATGGCCATCGGTGTTGAAAGACAGCTGGGGGGGGGGGGGCTGGAGGGAGGGATCCAGATTTTTGCTGCACAAATTGCCGAGGAAAGAAAATACTCAAAATTAGGGGGAAATTGTTTCTTGGATCATTAGTGAAGACTGGCGGCTACCGACGAGATAAAATTTTCGAGGGGAATATTTTTCTAATGGTCCCCCGACTAGGGCTCACTTCTCAATATATTCACTAGAAAAAATCAGCTCTCGTGAATTTTAAACAATTTAAAACTCCCCGAGCGACAATTGAATCGGTGAAAATTGTCGTGAAGAAATTGGTATAATCTCATGATAATCCGACATACTAATTGCTCAATTGTCCATGAAAATACCTCAGTCTTGTCATCTCCAGTTACCCACGTATAAAATTGAGAACTTCAAGACCTGGGGAATTTGTCGAGAGTGAGAGAGAATCGAAAAATAAAACTTTAGAGACACGGTTCCCTAGACCCACAGGTGGACGAGGGGAGGGGAAGGGAGAGAAGAGAGAGAGAAAGACGAGAGTGAAGCGGCAACACAAGATATCCCATGAAACTTTTAAACTGCATCTTTCGCATCGTCTTCACATGCTTCCCACGGAGTTGCATCGTTTCACCTCTTGGTCCTCTCTCCCTCCCGCTCTCTCTCTCTCTCTCTCACTCTCTTTCTCCCGTCCGCTGGCATTTCTCCCGTCCTCCACGAGCTGTGGATATCCGTCTCCACCCTCTTTTACCTCGTTCACTCCTACGGAGCCCCTTTTTCATTGACTTTTTGGGTGGCTATCGGGTGAGAAAAATCCCTGGCACTTTCTCACCTTTCCCATGTACTTTAGCTCACTGACAAATATCGTGGGTGTGGATTTTCGGTAATTAATATTCAATTTTTTTGTCCACTTTTCTATTGATGAGATGCGGAAGTCTCTGACGGCCGGCCATTCGTCAGTTTCTATTGATAATTAGGAAGAAATTATGGCAATTAATCATTATTCGTAAAATTGTTGGGGAAAAAAATCACTCGCCGAGTTATTCACAAAAAAATCCTAGAGATTTTTAATTCGCCCAGAGGAATTTCCCCCGGACAAATCGATTTATCATTTATCAATTGCTCAACCAATGGCGGATGTAATGACAATCGTGGAGAGTCTGTAATTTGGCAGATAAATTGGAGGGTAAAATTGAAAAATGAATTACACATCCCACATCGGGTCTGTTTTGGTTGCTGGCTTGCTTTTGGACGGAAGTCACAAAGACACTGCAGGAAGTCGTTTCGTAAATAGCAATTTAATAGGGCCGTTGGGCACAGAAGCCCTAGGATTCCTCAGGGCTTTTCTATCTCGAGGGGGAGAGAGTCCTTTGGAAATTCGGCGAGGTATCTTTGATCATTGGCCACAATTTTCCTCCATTTTTCTGCGCCTCGTCACAATTGACTCCAGCCCGGCGAGGGAAAAAAAAATGGAAAAAACAATGCGGACGATTTTTTAAGGCGAAACGCCAGTTTTTATGGAACAACAAATTGGGGAGTGGAATCAATGGAGACAATGGGATGGCACCCCCCCGCGCGACTAACGTTCCGGTGTATACCGAGGATGATAAAAGCATTTGTGAGGTGAATAAAAACCGGGGAAATGATCGAGCGAGTGAATTAATTCATGAAAAATTGAGGATTTTAATTGTCCAAAAAACTTTGCTCACATTCTCACCCGCCAATTGTTTGCTCGCGATGACTGTCGGGACTCGCTGATAGTGGGAAAGCGCAAAAAAACAATTGTAAAAATCTAGCAATTACGCGGGAAAAATGAACTTATTTTATTTGCCCACTTGTTCATCGATTTAGCCCGAACTCTGTGGGTTTTTAGTCACGCCGACAAGGCGGCGGAAGATGTTTTTTTCTAAATGGGATTTCTGGTTAGGCATCGGCTCTCTTTTGGAGAGAAAAAAAAATTGCTACTCTTGCGGTTCGCCCCCTATTGCGGCGCTGGTTAGAAGCCTCGTTATAGAGTTTCTCGTATTTGAATTGTTTTGTCGAGCATTTTGTAGTGAAACCGCGAGAATTGGAGGGATGTATTGTCAGTTGAGAATATCATGCCTTCCAATATCGGCCATTGTGTCATGATTTGAGCCAATTAAAATTAATCGACGTCTGACGTGGGCATTTATGTTCAGAGAATCATAAACCGCAGTGGATATTTAAATAAAACGATATTTCAAATGTTTCGCCTAGCTATCAATCTATTTTAATTCCCTCTTTTCTACCCCAAATATTCAATTATTTTACTCTTATTTTATTTTGACGATTGGGGGAATTTTTTCACGATAATTCCACGTGACCGGCGAGTGGCTGACCAGTTGACCCCTTCGGCTCGTCTATACTTGGTAATTATCCAATTAAATTCCAGGGCATTTTGCGTAAGAATTGGGGGGAAAATAAAAGAAATGAAAATACCGAAATTGGAGGAACTCGGGCATTGGAGACGCGAGTGGGGGTGCCAGGTTTAATTTGATAATTGCATTATTTTCAGAGGAACTTAAATACTACCTTTCTCGTGGCAACTGCAAGCTCCAATTGGTGATTCTCGGCTCTGCTCACTTTCTTTGGATTTTTTTAGCCAGTTCAGGTGAGTTGCGTGGGTGTTCCAGCCAGTGCGAGAGCTGAAAAAAAAAACGTAACAATTAATGTAGCAGACGAGATGATTTACAAATTCAAATGTAGTAAAATATTTTCCGGACTGGAGCAGAAGAGAGAAGTTCTCCGGACTTCAACTGTGAATTTATTTTTTTAGCCAGGGAAAGCCCACGAAAATGACTGATCGCGCGGAGACATTCGTCGGCTGCTGTTCTTCATTTGTTGAAGATGTCGCAAATTTTATTGAGCAGTTGAGCAACGTTTGCCCGACGACCAAAATCTGGGACGTCTTACAGTCGGTTTCGCTGTTTTTGGGCGGGTTTTCTCGTTACTCGGGTGATCTACTGACGACTCTGGGGGACACGATTATCGAGAATGGAGGGAAAACAGTGAAAAAAAAATATGATTAAAAAAAATGAGAGATAGGAACGTGTGCAGTGTGTATGATGAGGTGGGGATAAGCACGCGTCCGCCACGCTTCCCCGTGCACACACCTGGGGCCCCAGTTGGCCAGCGTGAGGGAGTTCTATCTCCTTTCCTCCCTTTGCTCCCTTCCCAAAACTTGCGGAACCAATGCCCAATTATTAACGAATTGTGCTCAGCGCAAATCAACCCACTATCTTCCGGAAATACGGAAACCCAAACAGTCTGCATTAGCATTTTTTTTTCCTCTTTCAATGCTTCAAGGTCTCCTCGTTTAATCTAAAAACAACTGACTGCGTGGAGGAGGGGAGATTTATGAAGGGTTTGACAGGATGAAACTTGTAGGAACTCGGAGGAAGTTGTGAAGTTAACTCAGCCAAGCGTATTTCCAAATTTAACACGACCACTTGACACTTTATTTTGATATTACGACAACAATTGGGCTTTAAGAATGTTTTTGCCCCCGTAAATTCAATTATTTATGCACCAGAAGAGGCTAGTGTCGTCAGAGGAACCGAAGACCTGGCAAAATCTGCTGTTGAACTATTTTAGAGAGCAAAAGAGGCGCTAGGTCTCTGATTCTCTCCATCTCCAGGGCATGAATTGTCTGTCAATTCTTCGCTATTTGGTGTTCGAGATTTTTTATATGATGTCTGGGTGCTCCCCAGGAGGCTCCCCCCAATGGCCGAATGACCAGGATACCTGAATAAGAGGCAGCAATAATTTCCCATACCTCCCCCCCAATGGAAAGTCTACAGGTTGGCCTTAATATTAGTAGGCGTGTAACAACAACAAAATGTCCGTCGCGTCGGTCTTCTCCGAGATCAAAAAGACTAGGAATTTGGAGATGGTGAAAATCCACAGAGTGAAAATAGATAATTAAAGTCACATTTGGATTGAGCCCGGAGCTTCCCAAATTCTCCGACTAAACTGGGTGAGAAAAATTCGGAGAAATTCTTACCGGATGAGCTTTAAGATCAGCTTGGATTAGCGTGAGAATTCCCAACACTTGTCCAAATAATTACCTCACTCCCTGCAGTACATAAAGTACATGAAGGATAAAAAGAAAAAGATGGCAAAGAGTTTGCCAAAATTTCTCCCATGGCTATCCTGTAAATTAGATTATGACTTCATGAACCGAGTGGGTGTGAAAATACCTCAATAAAGGGTAAAGAGAGGAAGGAACTGTGGGGCCCTATTCAAGTGCAAAGGGCCCAGTATTTTTTTGCTCAAATACGAAAAGAGAGAAGTTGTAGTGAGTGGTGGTTTTAATGCCAACGAAGGCGCCTGGGCCGTCGTTGATCGCACGCCCGATATGAATACGCCCACCAGTTAACCCCACTGCCTCTTCATCCCCTCATCGTTATTATAATATTTGCCCAAGCAAAATATAGTAATTGCATATTTGCCTTTCGGTCCCAATTACCCCGTTCACGTCTGCACAGCCTCCTTTATCGTGGCTTTTTTTTCCTTTCTCAATATTTTTTTCTATCAACTTTTTTTCTTCACAGTTTGGAACATGTCGGGATCTCTATAAAGCTCCCGTACCGACACACCTTCGGCCAACGATCGGAGATAATGCCGAGGGAGAGAGAGTATTGAGGACTCGAGGGGTGTTATTAGGGTTTTGATGCAGCTATTGACTATTAGTTTGTAGGGATTTTTGCCAGGTTAAGGCCGAGTGGAATGTTTGAGTATGTGCAACAATGCACCAGGAGTTTCCTATTCGAGGCCGAGACTCGGTGATTCTGATATTTATTGGGATTGTCTATTGACTTTGGGGACGGGGGTAACTGCAAATATGGCGAGATCAGTCGCTGGCGAAAATTAACGCCAGCAGTTGGAAATAATGGCTTTTCGGAAAGGATAATTTATACTTACATCCATCGGTAGGTCTCTTTTGTTTCGCCACAGATCGTTCTCCTGTTTATATTATATTATATATTAATATAATCAGGAGAGTTGAGTAGTCCACTGTTGCCTCCGATTTTTGAGCGCAAATCTCTTCTCTAACGGTTTTTCCGGAAATGCCAGCCAGCACTCTGGAGTGTCGTGGCGGCTTGTGGTACTAGAGGTTGCCACTCGGTCGGTAAGCAGGGACTCCACAACCGACCGGGTAAGGCAGGTAAGACTGGCGCCCCACAGAGGGCGTACACTAGATCCAAGAGGAATTATTCCTCGTGAAGTGGGGGGTTGCAAATGTTTTTCAAGTGAACTCGAATTCCGATCATTTTTCCTGTCCCGACACTTGTCGCCTCTCATTGTAATTGATAATTTCAATTTATTGGGGCCAGTTTCATTGTAAAGATTATGGATTTACTGGGGTCAATCCTTGACTCGATGGACAAACCTCCAACGGTCAGTGACAAGCAGAAGGCGTTGATAAAGAGTGAGTCAAAGCTTGTCTTAACCTTTCTCTCAATTCAACTGAAAGTATGCAAAAAATCGAGCGATTTACAAGTCTCGTCGGATCAATTGTAACAACGATAAACAATGAGAAATCTATTGGATTTTTCCCTGTAGATTATCTCAAGAAAACTCCAACACTAGTCTCTAATGAACGCCCCAGGTTTTCCATGTAATTTGTTAATGCGTCCTATCATTGTTTTCTCTTCTTCTAAATAATTGACTCGTAATGACTCGATAAAAGTCGATTGAATTGAGAATTTATCATTAACGGCCATCGTTCGTTTACGTGAAATAACAGAGCAACGAGAAGAGCAAGAGAAACGCCAAAAGGCAGAGGCTGACAAGCTCAAGCAGTTTCGCGAGCAGGTAAATCTACCCTTCCAATCAATAACAATCCCATCGCAATCTATTATTTATAATTTTATTCCGAGGGGTTTCTTCCGTCCAGGTTGAACAGAAGATTAACAAATTCCTCAAGGACGACAAACTGAAAGAGTACAAGTTTGCACCAATGGAAAAGGTCTACCGGACCATCGTGTGAGTGGAAAAAGACTCGAGTACATTGACCGAAAAACCCACAAGTTCTCAAACAAATTGTAAATTACCAAATAATCCTCTGTCATTGTGCCAATTGTTTGAGAACTCTGTGGTTTTTCTCAACATGCAGAATTTAGTTAGAGATCTTTTGTTAAACGTTACCATCCCCAGTCATGATGTGGCTGAAGTTGCTAGCGTGTGGGCCTACTCGTTCGGTGAGGAGGGCATCGACAGGCACATAATGATCTTCAAACGAGAGTACGCTCCATCGGAGGACCAGTTGAATGCCCTACGACGAGGTGAGGAGTGGAACGAGGAGATCGCCAAGAAACTGCAATTGGAAAGGGTGCGACAAGCCAAGGAGGACGCCGAGTACGCTAAAAATCGCAAACGAAAGGATAATTTTGTACCACACACCAACTACAAAGACAAGTATGAACACCTGATTGGCAAGGAGTCAGCACTTGAGGCTGCGAGGAAGACTGAATCTAGCAGTAGTTATGGTGTTGGTGAGTTGAGTAAATGCCAAATATTTCAACATATTGAGATAAAGAACTCCTGTCAACAATATCATTGCGACAAATTGTTCTGATTGTCTTGCAGTTCCCAGTGAGAACAAGAAGGATCAGCGTAGCATAGAGCAAACGCTGGCGGACATTAGGGCGAAGAAGAGAAAAATTGAAGCTGTTAGTGAGCACCAGACAGAATGAAGAGAGGCCGACTGAAATCACATAACATATTCAATTATTTTTCGATGATGTGTAATGAGTTGTACATAATTATCGAGTCACGAGGTCATCAAGTAGTTGGATATTACAAGGGACAAGTGTCCTCGTACAAATTCTTCCCTCCGAATTCACTGATAATCATAATTAATCGACTAATTAAAGAATTTATAGTCCAATATTATTTACAAGTGAGTATGTTACAACTTTTAGGTTATATTAGTATGTATAATACTACAAATACTCAGTGATTGAATATTTTTGCACTGACGTTCTGGGCGCTGGCTTTGGTTTATTAGCAGGCACTGGATCAAATACAATCTGTTGTTTCAGCTCGATAAGCTTGTTGAATTGTTGGCCGGTTGTACTGTTGTAGAGCTCCAGAGCCCGTTCGATAATTACATCGCGTACGTAGACAGCATTATCTTGGACTAATTTTCTCTGGAAAATGCCATGACAGAAAATTCAATTCGACTAAGAACAATAAATGGGAAATTGTAATACTCCATCGAACGACGAAAAATCAATTCCATTAACTGGATTATTATATTTTACCAATAAAACAAAGTCAAAGTAATGTAAGCCATGAATAAAGTATTATTACCTCCAGCTTGAACTTGATATTATTTAACGAAGCCACTAGATGTTGGACTTGTGCCTTCATTACCAGAACGAGAACATTGTCAATGGTATAAATCAACTCGGGTGTGGCAACGCTGAGACAATCCTCCAGTAGGCCAACATAGAGTCTGGCGAAGGCAATGGTATTGCTGGTCAAAGAGATCCAGCAGTCGCCGGTGAGACAGGGCTTGGGCACGGGGATCCCGAGGTCATCGAGCTCGCTCATCAGCTTGTGGAGGTACTGGGGAGTTTGGAGATTTGAGGGTCTCCAGGTGTCCTCTGCCGCTCTCACCTTGACAGCATCGAGATATTTTTCCCCGGCGTCCTGCAGTGCCCTCACCAGGGGAATCCTCAGCTGGCCATCCAGCTGATACCTCAGGTCCATTCCCAGCTGGGTCAACTGATCGCAGTGGGCCCTTACAGCCCCAATGCACTCGACCAGTGTGCCCAGGGTGACTTGAGGAATAAACAGCTGTTTAATCAAGTGCGAGGTCAAATGTTTCACCTCCTGACTGCACCAGACGACGAGACTCGAAGTGCAGTTGGTAGACTCCGGGAAGAGCTTGAGAAATTCCTTCGCCATTTCCACGATATTGCTGAAAGCTATTGCACTCAGTTGTTTGACGTAGGGAATCGTCGCTCCCTCCCGCTTGACACGTTTCAATCTTGCTTTGAGTGTTGCGTTGCAGAGCTGGAGGTACAGTTGACAGGCTTGGGCACTTCTGTCCAGCTGAATCAAGAGCCTGACTGCACGACGAGCTGACCTAAGCCCACCTCCTTGCAAGGATTTTGCCTCGGCACTCAGCTCCAACTCTCGCGTGAGGATGTCCACCAAGCGACCTCCACGCTCTTCAACCTATTGTAATATCATTAGTATTATTATTGATAAGATGCCCAGGAGGAAGTTAAATTGCCCAACTGAGCAAGACTCCACTCTTCTTACCTTGTCCCTTATTTCTTCCATGCTGTTGTGACTCTGCGACTCTCTCAGATAATTTTTCACTTTCTCCAGGAGGGCGTAGGCCTCCTCAAAATGGCGTTGAGCCATGCAGGAGTCCAGGTCCTCAGTTACCTCGACGAGCCACTCTGGAAGGGGCTCCGGACTCTCAGATTCGCCGTAGTCGCCTTCGTCGACCGGAGTATTGGAATCCAAGGAGAGTGATCTGGAGGGGAGAACCGTTGGGGGATCCTTGGTGGCTGGTTGTGCAGTGGAGTCCAATGGACAGTGATTATCTTGGGTAGCCAGACGAGCTCGTTTCGTTTGCTCGCACTTCTCCAGCCATTCCTTTTTGCTGGTAGCAGTGGGACACTGGAAGACTCGAGTGTCTGGGAACGCAAGGAGCTTGAAGGCAAGTTTGACAGAGCCCAAGTCTCGAACATTGACAATGGCGAGGCTCTGGAGATTGTAGACTGCCTGCATCTTGTAACGAGGTGGGCCTCGGCGATGATTCCCTCCTGTTGCTAGCCACGAGGCAATCATCATGACGTCGTTGAAGAGATATGCATGGATTCGTTTCAGGGGAGTGCCATCCAGGGGATCCAGCTCGAGGAGGGATCCCTCGTGGAGACAGACACGTCCTGGAGTCTCCACTAGACTCATTGCACCCTCGACATTCTCAAGCAACTGCACCAGCTTCTGCTTCTGCTCTTCCTCCTTTGATAGAGTTGGATTGTCGTAATTGTCCTGCTGGGACTCTAGGGTCTCATCGAAGATTGGTCCAGCAGTTCTGCTTGAGCCTAATGTACTTAGAAGTGAACGCTGCTCCCCCAGCAGCTGGGACAACTGATACATCTCACTCTCCAGGTGGGATATCTCTTTGGCAGTCTCAATGAACTGCATGTAATTCTGGTAGACATTTCTCTTGAGTTGGGCTGATGTGTCGTCAGCCAACTCCTGAATCCTTGCTCGCTGCTTGCGAAGCTCGTCAGCACCCACACACTGGGCACTCAGTTCTTTCACGAATTTATCAGGATTGAACTCCTCAGAAGCAAAACTCTTGGCCAGTGAATCTGTCATGTTTATCCAATAATTTCTAAAATGAAGACACTTCAGGTTATGGTTGCTGGGAGGTCGAGGTGGGCCGTTACCCGTTAGTCGTCGACTCTGAGGGGCTCTGGTGATCGGCTAAAACCGCTACCATTGCTCCCCATATCACACATGACATGCCACTTGTGTTGTTAATGATGAAAATTTCATAAAATTGTAATTATTGGGTGAAAATTATAGTTACTGCTGGTGACAATAACCACCACTCCATAATTATAGGATAATCAGCATCTCGTGCGTGCGCAGGAGGCGCGTAAATTACGATAATCAGGAGCCTTGTCGCGTCCTTTCAAATTCCACAAATTCCTAGATTAGGAACAGTGAAAAGAAAGATAGCTGTACCAAATTTCTTCTCCCTTTCACCCTCACCATTGCACATGGAAATTCAGGCAAACGGTGAAAACCGTTGGTTCACCGTATATTGTCTTTTAAATATTGATTTACGACGACGAGGTACGTTACGCGATGCCCCAGGACGAGTGGCCCTGAATGAAATGTCAAAATAAATCCCCAAAATAGCAATCCTAGACTGCTCTCAAGCCAGAGCCTAAAACAACGAGTGTACATTATTCAACAGAACACGAGGGAAATTGAGGGAAAGCGAGAGGATGAGAGAGAGGAGAGAGTGAGGAAAATTGAAAATCCCCATTCCCTTTCGTTACACGTACCAGCTTGAAATAAATACTCGCAATGTATTTACTATGTAACTCTCTACACAATCCACACAATTGCAACGCACAGATCTACCACCCATACGAAAAACATTAGTCAGCCCCTGGGGGGGAGGGGGGGGGGGGCGCAAAAACCCTACGTCGGAGAAATTCTTACGTTACTTACCATTACTTTTCTTACCACTATTACATCAGCAATTATCAATCTATCCTCGATATCATCACCAGAGTTTGATGAACTTTTATTGGCTGGTCCGTGGAAAAATCACTGCATCCTGGGTGTCTTGCCTGTTGACAGAGATAATTGACGATTATAACCAAACCAAGTAGCCCCCCCCCCCCCCCCCCCCCCCCCCCCCCCCCCCCCCCCCCCCCCCCCCCCCCCCCCCCCCCCCCCCCCCCCCCCCCCCCCCCCCCCCCCCGCCCCGCCCGTCCCCCCGGTAATGGCAGATTGTGGTTGAGGTACGTGGATCAAGAGATTTTCCACTATTTCAAGGGCTGTTTTGTTTTTGCAAGTGGGAGTGTACAGGCTGAACTATTGGATTAGGTATTATTTTGTGTAATTGTGGAATTACTGTTGGTGGCTGGAGGGAAAAGGTGATTTGCGAATTTGTGAGAGGTTGAAATTGAGAATCTGAGGCTCATTATTTCGTGGATAGCCGAGAGTTGATGGATTTTGTGAGCCTTGAGGGGATTGGGATGCTGAAAATTTCCGAGGATCGGTGAATTTGATGATTATTAATGAGATCGTGGAAGAATACATTGTCATATGGACAATTAACGTTTTCTGCAAACAATTTGTGGCCTAAATGTTGAGATTCAGGGTAGAGAAGAAGTTTATCAGTTGTCTGGAGGAAATTGTTTTGGAAATGGTTGTTTTTTTGTTGC
>JAPYZM010000656.1:0-27040 GCA_030522845.1 Psyttalia concolor
TCTTAAAATTACCAAAAAAGGGGTGAAAAAATCATTTTAAAAATTTTGACATAGCCTATATCGATGGGAAATGAGCTCAGCTTTCGAATGGAACAAACCCCGAGGCGATCGGATCAATAGTTTTTGAGATATCGCCGAAAATGTGTTCACCCGGGCGAAAATCGCTGAAATCGGAGAGCCCCAGGGGTCCAAAAATCAAAAATCCAAAAAATCTCGAAAAATGAAATCTAAGTACCTATTTCGATGGGAAATTTCCTCAGCTTCCCAAATCCGTTCGAGTTTTGTCGCGACGCCTGATAGTTTTCGAGATATCCGCAGTTTTACGCCAAAAAATTCCAAAAACGTCCCTAAAAATCGCTAAAGGCCCTAAAATATTCCTACAAGTGGTCCCAGAAGGGCCCAAAAACGAGAGTAGAAACCCCCAGAACCCGATTAATTAATGACTCAAGCAGCGATTAAATTGAACCCTTCATAGTTCAAAATAATTATCTCAGCGGTCCCTTATCCTCCGAGGTCCCTAGTTTTCTAATAAAAATGTGAACCCAACGAATTGTTATCGCCACTCACCCGCTGGAGATTGTCAAATACTCACTCCCCATGTGCAATAGGCCGATATCACTACAATTTCTTCATTCGCCTTTCAATTTTCAGAGTGTGGTAATGCTCATGTTTCGTGAGGAGAAGAGCCCCGAGGATGAGATAAAAGCCTGGCAATTCTGGCACGGCCGACAGCACTCAGTGAAGCAACGAATTCTTGATGCAGGTGAGTCATCCCCCCCCCCCCCTTTTATTACCCATTAAAAATTAATATCACTTGATGATATCCACTGAATCGAAAAAGTTGGAAGAGAGAAAAAAAAAATTTGTACATTCAATCGTTGGAGAAAAAGTTGCAAAAGAAATATTTATATCGTTTGCGCAAGCTGTCGGATATTCATTTAGCCAACGACAGGATATATCTGTGGTAAGCCTCACTGCAACACATGGCAGTTTAATTTGCATATGTTTACTCGTTATTTGTTTTTTTTTTTGTTAATGTCTCGTGCTGTGTCTGCTGTGTAGTAGGACAATCTTGAGATAATTTCTTATTTTTTTTTCCGGGCGCCATTTGTAGATACGAAAAACAGCGTTGGACTTGTTGGATGTATCGAGGAAGTAGCTCACAATGCTATTGCTGTTTATTGGAATCCCCTGGAATCGTCAGCCAAGGTAAATCATTATTTCAGAGATATTCCAGAGATGAGGTTCCATTCAATCCTAATCCAGTCCAACTAAACAGAGAAAAAAAGGCCTTCCTTTTCTAACAAATCCTAGGACTCAACTGCCTTTCACATCCTCACACTGTCCATGAAAAGAATTTTTTTTTCTCCACCAAGTCAACGATAATTAATGACTCAATATTATCTCCAGATTAATGTAGCTGTACAGTGCTTGAGTACTGACTTCTCCAGTCAAAAGGGAGTTAAAGGATTGCCATTGCACATTCAGGTTGATACTTATGAAGAGCCACCGTCACCACACAGCCATGGATATACTCCTCCCTCGCACAGGGGTTATTGTCAGATTAAGGTCTTCTGCGATAAGGTAAAGAACTCTGAAGTTCAATCTCCAATTTACCCCCAAAATGAGACTTTCAAAAGTCACCAGAGGTGAAGGAGTCCAGCTGGAGCTGTCGCAAATCTCACTGACCTTTCCCCCTCTCATTTTGATGACATTAATTGGGATTTTATTGGTTTATTATCTCAGGGTGCTGAACGAAAAACAAGGGACGAGGAGAGACGAGCGGCCAAGAGAAAGATGACAGCGACCGGAAGGAAAAAACTCGACGAACTGTATCACTCAGTAACTGAGCGCAGTGAATTCTACACTATGGCTGATTTGCATAAGCCCCCAGTGCTCTTTTCACCGCCTGCTGAGCATTCAATTGATAAGGTACGTAATCACGAATCCATTAATCCTTTCCATCAAAATTAAATGATAGAGAGTGAGTGAATGAATGGCTGGCTTTGTAATATAACTGGAAAATGTTGAGTGAGGAGTGGTATGAATTTTAAAGACACGAGGCATTAGAAAGTGAGAGGAATTGATTGAGAAATTTTAGCGGCTGAGAGGTGTCACTGGTGATAATTCATCGAGGATTTATTAATTTTTTTTAGCTGAATCAAGTTAATACTCAACTGTTGTCGTTAATATGAATGATGTTGGATGTAATGAAGCTATTTGTCTCGTATTTTACGTGTTCACGACAAATAATCAAGTCAGAAACTAAATAAATAGAGAAATAACAACAATTCCCTCCCCTCCCACCGTTAGTCACAAATAATTCCGCCAATGAATGGATTATTACAATGAATTTCCCTCCGCAGTTTTCAACAATGGAATTGTCCGGTTTTTACGGCGGTGGTAATGGAGGTGGTGACACAGACACATCATCCCTGTCCAATGGTGAAGGTGGTGGTATAAAAACTGGTGCCAGCAGTCCTTATCCAGGCTGTGGTAGACCAAGTCTACCAGCTCTAAAATTCCACAATCACTTTCCACCGGACAATCTGACAACACTTCACGACAAAAAGGACTCCCTCTTGATGCAGGTACAGGAGCTACAGGGAACAGTACTCCAGAGTGTGCCCCAGGGTGCCTTGACAACTGGTGCCCTAGTATCGGGTGTTGGCAATCGGCTTCATCTACAGCATCAACAACCAACAAATCATCTTCGCACGTCAGACGGTGAGGAACGAGTTATGCTGTATGTCAGACAGGAGTCCGAAGATGTCTATACACCCCTTCATGTGGCACCACCAACTGTTCAGGGACTGCTCAACGCTGTAAGCATCACCCAAGACTCATCTCGCCTCTACTATCAAATCTAGATAATTAAGCAACGGAGAAAAGTGGATTTGTCTCTGATAATTATAAACGATTAATGAGTATTTTTTATTAAAATGAAAGTGAAAAATCACCTGGTGTTTATTTTTTACTTGAAAATAATACGATTAAAAATTCAATTTTCTCTTGTTGCCGTAACGGTAAGTTACCCCGTTGCCATTTGAGACGATGAATAAAAAAAAAAAACGCGCACTAATCGATGAATATTAAATGTTAATGCTTGTATAATCGAATGGTGAAAAGTCGTTAAGGTAAAACTGGAATTTCTACGACTTTTTTTTTTGTTGTTGTTGTTGTTTGTTAATGGATACACTGTTAGGAATAATTGACATTTCATGGACAATTGAGGAGGAGTTCGAGGGCGTGAAATCATGTTTGCAGAAAATTTACAATTTCCGCCGATTTTTTACGGAGATTATTAAATTATTAATACTGGAGTTCGTTGAAATTTCTGGGGGGAACCAGGGAATTAAATTTTTTTTTAACAGTGTATTTAATGTCACTCAAGTCTTGCAAGTCTTAAATTGAGATCCTGTAAATCGAGACTTGTAGAATTCAATTTAAGATTTATGGAAATTTCTGGAAATATATATATACTTTTTTTTTTTGGTTCACCTGTTTTGCATATTGTTATACAACAAATGCAGCAAATTGTACAGAAAGTCCGCCCAATTTATCGCATTTATTGGTATCAGTATTAATTCCGTCCGTGTTACTTATCCCACCGGAATATTCTTATCAAATGCATGAAATACCAGGCATTTATCATGATTAATAATCACCACCCGTGGCACCCAAGCTCTTTTCATTGGCTAATTAATATTAATGCGCATGACTGCACACCCTGTTTTATTATTATTTTTTTTTTATCGTTTACATTTGTTTTTAACATGCAGAGGCCTCAATTGCCAATGGCTGTAATTTATTACAATTGAGGGACTGATGCAGGTAAATTGTACAGATCTGTATCAACTTGAAAACATTGATAATCAAGGGATAGGATTTTAATACCGCCCCCATTACGATAAATGTATTGAGAAAAAAGTGGAAAAATAAAAAAACAATAATTATGCCAATTGACTACTAGATACATTGAAAAGACTCGTCTCTCCGGGTGGACGATTAAACAATTATATTTTAATTTCAATTAGAAAATTTAATTGAGAGTATTAAACAAAAAAAAAAACACCGCGTGCATGAACGAAAGTGTCAAAATTCTAATATTCTACTTTTTTCTATTTTACAGATTGAGTCAAAGTACAAAATTGCATCCTCGAGTATTAATAATCTCTATCGCAAAAACACAAAGGGGTAAGTTTAGTAGAGTGTCATCTTTACTCGCATGCACATTAGCCTGCGGCCATAGTGCATGACAATTAACGGTGACATTATATTGGACCTGGGTTACTCCTTTTTTTTTCTCACTATCTTTTACCACTTTTTTTTCAACTCAATACTGTTTATACTGTCGGGCATTTAATCTCTGTCAATAGACGCTTGGTTTTGGGTGGAATTGAATATTATCTGTAACATCGGCTTGGCTGAGTGCAATTGTACAAATGGAATTTAGAAAATTGTCTCTTCGTCAAGCCTCG
The DNA here is from genome assembly GCA_030522845.1 of Psyttalia concolor. Lineage (NCBI taxonomy): Eukaryota > Metazoa > Arthropoda > Insecta > Hymenoptera > Braconidae > Psyttalia > Psyttalia concolor. Next base: position 4,482 of record JAPYZM010000656.1, read on the forward strand.
CAATATCTTCATCATTTCATTTTCAGCACTCGACTTCTGTATTCCCTTAGTTCTCGCCCCCCCCCCCCCCCCCCAGTCTGTCTAATTTTTCCATGGGTCTCTCGTAAAACTATTTGTTTCAATAACTTTATATTGTCTGAGTGAAGTTGAATAAACAACGAGCCATCAACTCTACCAACATCTTGAGTATAATTTTATTCTCAGCCCCACCCACTCAGTTCATGATCTCATTTTAGTAGATAAACACCTGCTTCTCGCATTTTTTTATCCTCAAATAAAATTGAACCTCTAGAATAGTTAAATTGAGACTGTCGAGTTGTAATTAAAAATATGTAACAACTCACTGAGAATTTCCTCTAGAAATCACCAGAAGAACAAAAAAAAAATCCTGTCTTGTTTCAGAATTACAGCGAAAATTGATGACGACATGATACGCTATTACGTTGACGAGGATCTGTTCCTCCTGGAGGTGAGTCACTCACCCAGCCAAGAGCACGATAGAAATCCGAGTAATCCAGGATCACCAGGTGATCCTGAGGATCCCAACGAGTCAACATCAATTGGCTACGACGTGACACTCATTGAATTACCACCGGTACAATCACAATTGCCACCACCACCATCACCAATATCAGTTAGTCATGGTAATCCCCATGGCCACGTACACGGACACAATCAACACATTCACGAGGTGACGAATACGTGAATCCATAGCTAAATGGTAATCACTGATTTTTTAATTGTAAATAAGAAATGGCCATCTGAACATGTAGCAATTGACCAATTGTTCGATGAGTACTTATGCAACATAATTACGAATTTTTGATGATAATGATGTTATGATTAACGTTTTTGTTCGTTGTTGAATGTATGTTAATCCTCATAGTTGACTGTTGAGCATTCCTTTTCGATGTAATCGTATCAATTAACGTGCGAATGTTAATGATGAAAACAAAATAATAATCATTGAGATTGATTGATTAATTGATAATACGTCATCGGGGGGTTTGAGTGCCGTTTTAGGCATACGATTTGTCGCCGTTGAAAATGGCACTGATGAATCGTTAAAAAAATTTTTCGATGGGCCAATGATAACTCGAGACTGGCAGAGTGAAATTTTCCTTTTGAAAGTGCCTGAATGAATTTTCATTCAACCAAATCGTAGCCTTCGTTCGGGAGCCACTAGGACTCCCCCCAAAAAAATCGATTTTGCCTCAATTTTTCCACCCTCATGTGGACAAATAAATCAAAATTGATTTGAGCTTTATTTGCGTTGATATTTGAACAAAATCGTACACAATTTTTATATACGTAAAACAAGAAAGTAATAAAAAAAATTGATAACATGAAAACAATTTATTTTTCATGATTTTTAAGAGAATGTTTAAATGTTTGTGCATGAGAGTAATAGTCTAATTAAGGTCAAATAGTTATGTTTTTTTTTTTTTTTCATTTTTTATCAAGTAAAGTCGATTTATAGTTTTATGGACTCTTTTATGGACAATTGCCATTGTTTTTGCCAACAATTGAATTACTTTAGAGGTACATTGCACTCAGCATGATAGCATCTCCGCCTGTGCATGTGTCGATAGTGAAAGGATATTATAAGAATCAACTGATAATCTAACTAATTGTAATTCTTCGATTACATGAGCCAATCAGTCCTAAATATAATGGAGTGGTGAGACGAGATGAAGCAATGTAATCTGTCATTTGTGTTTTTGTCTCTCTAAATTCTCTACAAAAATTTCATTGTCTCCCTCAGATCCAGAATTATTGCCCTTCAATAACGAGTTTCATGAGTTTAATTGACTCATTTCGTTTCACGCCCTTTCGTTGAAAATTCTACAATTAATTATAATGGATAAAAAGCCATATGCCCGAATCTTGCCTTAATTATCCCCCCTCCCCCCCCCCAGTGTCTCACTGTGCCACTCGTGTAGGAGTTAGCCATTTATCTAGGTAAAGAATAATAAAAAAAAAAATCAGGCAATAAGATCGTGACGTTGTGAACGTCGAGGTAATTACATTTAAGCAGTTAGTCTACGCTAGATATTTTATATAGATTATATATGAATTATATATATGTATGTTTGTAATAAACACAAGGACAAAGATTAAATCGGTTTCGCGTGGTTGACGAAGGAAAATTGATTAAAATTGAGGAAGAATGAGAGATAAATAGCCAGCCGCCTCTAATTTTTTTGTTCATTTAACAAATTGGTACAAAAACTATTCAGTCGTATTGTCGCAATTTTTTTTTTTTCCACGAGAGACAAATAATAATGAGAATTTAAAAACTGGCCTTAACATATTATTCGACTAGACTACGTACGACACGTACAATTGTTATTTCTGTTTTATTCTGTGAGGAGTAGAAAAATATGCCTGCATGCCTGCGAAAATCGATGGAGCGTGAGAGTATGCGAGGGAACAGCGAGAGGAATAAAAAAAACAATTTTAGAATTAAATTGAAAAAGAAAATTATAGAATTACAATAACCTAAAACGAGTCAAAAATCACTTGATGGATTTAATATGAAGTTTGTAAAAGAGATTAGTAATTTTAAAAATCAATTAAAATAAAAAATAAAGTACATGACAAATTGGGGGAAATTGAAAGAATAGAAGAATAATAATAATATCGTTGATAGTTGATGAAATGTAGTTGACAACGGATCTCTAACGTACGCATTGCATTGTCCCGATGTTGAAAAATATTTCAGAGTTGTTGAGGAAAGGCCTCGGACTGTTGGAAGATCTCAGCAATATTGACATTGATTAATTGCGCATTGATGAGATTGTTCGTTTAATCAATTGATTTTTTGTACTTAATTGTCTTCCCAGATGGACTCTGCAGTAATTTTTAACAATTCCTCATTTAATTTCACAATTACAGTTAATCGCAGTGGGTTTATCATAACTTAACTCGTAGTATTTAGGCCCTTGCCATTTAAATGGAGCTGTTTTGTTTTTCTTTTTTTTTTTCAATTTTTTTTTTCATTAATTATTATTATCTAGTTTTGACGAGAGAAATCATTCATTTTTCATTGTAACTCATCAATGCGTACCCCCAAGACAAGAAGACAAGAATTATTATAGTGTAAGGTATCACAAGAGAGTTATGAGAGAGATATTTGGGATAAATGAAAGTGAACAAAAGAGAGACAGTTGATAGCAAGATGAAATATGTTATCTTTTTTGAATCTTTGTTTATCGCAACGTCTTGCCATCGTGAGATTGTGCCAGAGGTGATATTATATTATTACGATGTTCAATACCACAATAAAATACTATATTAGTACGTTTTATAAAAAAAAATATATATTGAGTTTATTTATTTATTTTCCCCACTCAAAGAATTTCAACTGAATTATTACGGATTATCCCGGGATCTGAGACAGACAGTGAAATTTTTGTTTAAATATATTGTACAACGCTGCAAAGTCTCCACAAGAAAATATTACTCAACATTTTCTGTAGATCTTTGCAACAAAGTTAACAATTGAATTAATTTCTTTTAAGCCCAAGTGAAGTAAAAATACGGTAATGATATTCAAATCGATCGTTCGAAGGGGAAAAATTGATTGAATGAGTCGACCAAAGGTCATTACTCTCCATCCTACGAGTCTCGAGTCTCAAGGTCAGCCAGAGGGAAGTCTACTGCGGAATTTTCTCAATTTGTTTACGCGGAAAATAAGGATTCATTCATGTCCACAGCAGGAAGTCTTTGAAAATTAGCGGATCCCTGTGAACTCGGGATCAAAGAGCGCCTGAACTCTGAAACCCCCAAACGAAATGGATCCCAAGATTTCCAGCAAAAGAGACAATTTGTTTTTTGTCAAAAAGTGAGACTAGAAAAATTAGAGAACGTAAAGAGACGATAATACTTCATAAATTAAATCCAGAAAATTAATTCAACCGCGGAAAACTCGGCTTCTAACGCCTGACCCATAAAAATAAAAATAAAAATGATTTTTATGGACAAAAAAAGTGTGTCAAAAATTATGCGCGTGTGGAATAAAAAAAATAGCAGTGGAAAAATGAAAGAAATTGAAGAGAAAAAAAAAACGCCAATGAAATCACTGGCAGAAAATGCGATTTCTAATGTTCAATGACGACTTACAATAATAGAGAGAGTGATTAGTGTCCCACAAATTGATCCTCATATCAATCATGTCTAGCCCATGCACTCAGCAATAACCGATGCAGAGTGCGTACGAACCTGGGACAATAGCCAATGCAAAATACCAGAAATTGACGAGTGGAAGGGGGACAGGAGAGGAAATAAAAAGCGTTAAAGACGAAGAGGTGAATGTGATGTTTGCGGGTGAATTGAGGGAACATCTCCGGGGTTGGCGACCTTGACGCGGCCACTGGCCCTGCCGCATTGTCAGTGAAAACCTCAGGATTTCGAGGATCAACCCCTCGAGAAGCATTTCCAATTTTAAAAAATTGCCCTCAGAAATCATTATCACATCTTTTCACGTCTCGATAACTGCCAATCGGAGGAAAATTACAAAACTTTTATTATAATCTATTTTATCGAGCAAATTGAGAGCAACAAAAGTACCCCAACGCAAATTATCTGACTCCCTTAGTTCCCGAATTATTCCTGGAAAATTTCTCCGCGGCGCAAATAAATTACCGAAAAATTAATCCGTTGTGGGGGGGGGGAAAAAAAAATTTGCCACCTAATGCTAAGTCGCGGCCGAATTGACATTATTTTTTTTCTCTCTTCCCAACACATTTTCTCATTTCTCATAGGCCATTAAGCAAACCTTGAACCCTGCCAAAACCATTAAAGGATGCCCCTGACTTTTATTATCATCCTCTATTGGTTCTTTTTTTTTTTCCCCCTTCGACTTCTTCTTCTCGTCCTCAACGCTCATTAAAGTGATAATTTATGTGGGATGGAGGGCAGGATCGTTAATGTGTCCAACTGATCTCGGTGACTATATAAACAGCGACGTTTATCTCTTATTCAAATCTCATGTTGGGAATTATCAATGGACGCGTGAAATAGACATTGAAATATAATGTAGAGATTGACGGAATAATATTATACTTCGGAGGAGGGGGGAGAATAAGGTCGGTTTAATACGTTAATCTCCTTTCGTACCGTTAGTAGTTTTCTCAGTGGGTTCACCTTGAACTTGGAGAATTATTGGTTCATTGACATGATCCGAAAGAAAACAAGAAATATATTTCAAAGAATTTGTCCAATCATGTGAAGCAATTGAGACAGACTTGACCTCAACTTGACAGTTTGATTTTGCCTGCTGAGTTATTCGATCTCTAGTGATTGATGCTTAAAAAATATTGACTTGGCCCAGCTTTCTCTCATGAAGATGTCGACAATTGGGGGATTGGGTGTCTTAACTGTCTTAACACTAAACAATTGTCTTGAATTATCAGGAGAATTGAGCAGGTCGTGTGCCCCCAATTTCAAGTTGTCCTAGTTCAATGTAGGTTTGGCCTCTTAGACAATAAGCTACCTGACACGCCAACTCACACAGACATCTCAATGCCACCAGCCATCATCCACCGAGAAGAACACCATCATTAGTTCCCTAATGTCGAGAACACTCGCGCTCTCCCAACCCCCCGACGTTGACAGTGGATAAGACCATCCTCAGACAGCTCTGGCTAAGAATAGAAAGAGCAAAAAAATTCAGGTGATCAAGGAGAAGCCACGGACCCCAGAAAAAAATCTAAAGCAGCAATTTTTTACGTTGAATCACTCTTCATCAGGGTTCCAGTGCCAGGTACCCGAGGAGTAATTCAACTGTTGAAGACAACGTCTGCGCAATTTATATTTATTCAACATTGACCAAGTGCAGTGTCGTCGACGTTCTCCAACAAAAACCACCGCAAGAAAAGACCATAAAATATCGGTTGTTGCATTTTCGGGTAGGACTGAGGCCGGTTTGACGAGTTGTGAGTTTATTCCCTCTATCGACTGTACCCCCCAACAACTCCACGACAAGCTGTGATGATACTATTGCCATCATTCCAACAGCATAATCACAAAAAAGTACCTGAAGACACGCAGATAGAATGAAGCTTTACACGCCAAGTATCTCCTCCCTTTTTCAGACCGCAAAATTAGTTGTACAGTCTGGTCAGGGATTCGGAATGCCCATTGATTTTATTTAATATTTTTTTGCACTAATAAAAACAGAAGTTTATGTGGTCCTCCTCATCCTGAGGGTCACGCGATATTTTTGGATAGAATTTTAGCCCGAGTGCCAGAGGAAATTCCAATTGACTTTAAAAAGAATGACTTGGGGAGGGAATTGGGAATGGTCAGAGGGGGACTTGAATCTCAGACTACGATTATACTTCGATTGCAATCTCAAGTGGACTGTCTGGCTTCAATCCAACCTCTTCCTGATGATAGAGGATTGAATACGTAAACATGATTATGTCAGGAGGATGCGTGAGTCGTTTGATAAATCTGATATGGCTACTGGCGAGAAATGTAACATGGAGCTAATGAGTGCTTGGGGCTATCGCTCCTGGACAAGTTCATGGCCGTGCGTCAGTCGTTGTTCAAGGACAATCAGTGATGCTGGTGGATGAATGATGGGAGGAATATATGGAAATTCGCGGTTGTGGGATTTTCGTAGGGCAATTTGTTACGGCGGATCACAATAATTAATCAAAAAAAATCAAATAAAATACTTTATAGCTTCTAATGCCATACCAATCTCCTCCAAGACATGCTTGCTGGATAAAAAAGACCAGAGATTGGATTTTGATGATTTATAGACACTCGTGGGTATCATTTCTTTTTAATCTCTGTCGCAGGAATTTTGTCGTGAAAAATAGACAAGTTATTCTAATCTCCCGTCCCTCCCGGCCCCGCAATTCCAATTGTCAATGGACTATCCATCAGCTAAAATCAGATATCGCCGAGAGATAAAACCCGAAGACAATGGAGAATGAATATTCGAAAAGAAGAAGAACTCGCCGGGTGGCGTGTGGGAGGGGTGAGCCCGTTATAAGATCGGTGGCCGTCAAGTGGACGGTTTAGTCCGCGAAGAACCAGGAACACAAGGGCATCGTGAATTCCCCCCCGAAAAAAAAAAACAAGTACCGTTTTGTTGTCATTATTGAAATTATCGAGGCGCAACTGACATTATTTCGTGATCAGCGAAATTGAAATGGTGACGCGCGAGTACTTGCTTTGCCTGTTGCTACTGTTCAGGTGTTCACACGGGAGTTTCGCTGAAGAGGATGATGACACTGTCTCCATTGAAGGTATGGCGATAGTTCACTCCTCTCTTTGTTTTCACCGGCATTATTGTGGTGTCGAACTCGTTTGGTTTTTTTTTTCTGGTCTTTTTTACAGTCAATTGTGTATTCAACGCGCGATATTCTGCCGCATACGAGTTTAACATTCGCAATGACAATGACATTCTTCGGGTATTCCGGGTAATGATATCTCGGGGAATTTTGGAGAACGCGGAAATAAGAGGCTATTGAATTTCTGTTCTTTTCTTTTAGGGGGACCTAGATTTTGTCGCAGGGGGTTTCGATACTTTTCGGGCCCGTTAGAAGCTTTTAACATTCTTGACGAGACAAATCGGAATTTGTGGGAAGTTGATCGAGTGATTGACTATTACTGCGGACAGTAGGTCTTCATGATTGATTATTTTAAGATTTATTTTAACTCACCTGCGGTTACACTTGGGAAATTCAAAATTTCATGGCCTCACTGCTATTGGAAACTCGCGGTTTCGCCATGAATTTTCGCGGGGAAAACGATAAATTGTTTCCATAATTGTTCGTTCCTACGAGCGATTGACGAGCCTCTCTGGCATAAAAATATTGACGGCAAAAGTATTAAACTAGGAGCGCAAATGAATTCGTTCATTCGCAGTTAAAAATGAGATAAAATCGGTCCCTTGGAATTAAAAAATTCCCGAGTCCAAAGGATTAAATAAAAATTCCCTAACTTCCGAATAATCGTCGGCGTAAGTGGTATTCACTGATAAATTTTTGCGTTGTTGAAAAATAGTATGAAAAAAAATCCAGGCCAGAAAAAAAAATCAATTCGTTCGAAAGAAAACTTGCCACCAACACCGGATTAAATCCCCAGCGTCTCCAACGTCCGAGTTGTTGTCAGCAGAGCGCACATCATCAGCCCGCAACATAGATTGGATGCAGAAATCATCGCCAGGTGGTCCATGCCTGACGTCAAAAGGTGAAGTGGGTCAGTGCACAACATTCAGGGAGTGTTATCCCTACTTCAAGATTCCGAATCTTGGATCGTTGGATGGCTGGGTGCTGGGAGTCTACGACACGTGTAGTTATACCCGCGAGGACGGCCGGATGGGCTTCGGCGTTTGTTGTTCAACGAGTTCTCTGACCTCGCCGAAGCCTGGTGGCCCGGATGGGCCTATAATCGAGGATCCGCAGGTATTCAAAATCATCCTCTTGCACCAGTGGAGAAGCCTTCCCACTACATCTTGCCTGCTGCAAATTATTCTTCTGCAGTCCCTTCATTACGGTCTCCCCATTGCTTTCAGGATGTCGAGGACACCAACAGAAAGGACTCTCCCTTGACTTGGCCACCAGCTATTCCAACTCACCCACCCCATCACACAATTCCCCCTCTCCCCACCCACCCGCCGGTCGCAGCTCCAGGAGTCATCATAACCCGTCCGCCACCAGTGACGACCACCAGAAAACCAACGGCCACCACCTGGCCAACGAAAAAGCCCGCCTGGTGGCCGGGCGCGGTGACCCCAAAGCCCCCTGTCACCACCACTTCCATGAGCCTCAGCTCATCCGAGTGTGGAGCCAAGAATGGTAAGCAGGATCAGGACAGAATTGTCGGTGGGCAGAATGCTGATCCCGGTGAGTGGCCCTGGATAGCTGCTCTCTTCAACGCCGGAAGACAAGTCTGCGGTGGATCGCTGATCGATGACAAGCATATTCTAACAGCTGCTCATTGTGTTGCTCAGTAAGTTGTGCTGGAGTTGGTTCCTGATGTGTCTAGATTCATCCTGGTGGTCTGGTACTGGTTCATAACTGACTGATCACTTCCAAATTCGTTGGATTTTATGAAAACCTCACCAGTTGTAATCCAATGAGTGACAACACTCCCCAACAAATTCCCACATTTGCATGAATTTTTAGTCATCACTTTCTTCACCATTGCAGTATGAATTCCTGGGACGTAGCACGACTCACCGTTCGCCTCGGTGACTACAACATCAAGACCAGCACGGAAATCCAACACATAGAGAGACGAGTGAAGAGAGTCGTCAGGCACAAAGGATTTGACCCTAGAACTCTCTACAATGACGTGGCAATACTGACGCTCAATGAACCCATTGAGTTCTCCGAGATGATTCGTCCAATTTGCCTTCCTGGTGGTTCACAACTCTACGTAGGCAAGACTGCAACGGTCATTGGATGGGGGTCGCTCAGAGAAAGTGAGTCCACTCATTGACTTGTAATTTTATAACGGCAATTTTTTATTCTTACGAGGTTGATTCATTTCAGGTGGGCCACAGCCAGCTGTTCTCCAGGAGGTCGCCATACCAGTCTGGCCTAATAGTGAATGCAAGCAGAAATATGGAGCCGCTGCTCCTGGTGGTATTGTTGATAGCTTCCTCTGCGCTGGCCGAGCAGCCAAGGATTCTTGCTCTGTACGTCAATTCAATTGTTCTTCTCCAGGAATTTTTCTTCTCAAAAATTCTTAAAAAACTCACTGACAAATTTCTTTGATTTGCTCTTCCTCAGGGAGATTCCGGTGGACCATTAATGGTCAATGATGGCAGATGGACACAAGTAGGAATTGTCAGTTGGGGAATTGGATGTGGTAAAGGCCAGTACCCAGGTGTCTACACGAGAGTCACTCACTTCCTCCCCTGGATTTACAAAAATCTCAGATAATTTATTTCAACTTCCACCATTCATCTCCAATAATCTCATTAATGTCACTCCCATCGACAGTAATAGTCAAGGACTCCAGACGTTAAAAAAATCCAGACTGTTACTAATTTTTCAAATAAAAATCACATTCATTAAATTGATTCTACGTATTCATTTATATCACAAAAATAAATTGCCTCAGTAGATATTTTCACAATCAACAGTAAAAAAATATTAATGATTAGAGAGATTATCTGAGATTTACCGAGGATGCTAGTGACTATTTCAGCTAGACTAACTCTATATTACAAGTAGACAAATATTTACACAAATTTATAATTTTTTTTCAATTGAGTACGAGCGCTCGGGGGTAATTAATTCTCACAGCTACTGACGTTGAGATGCTGGAGAATATTGCGAGCTGAAATGACGGAGACAATTGTCGATTAAATAAATGAACAGAAGCTCGTCGATAAAAAAAAATCAAAGACGAGACAATAAACAAAGGAAAATACCTTGAAAATAGCAAGTATCATAATTATCATCAGGCTGAGGTATGAAAGGTGGAGTGGCTTTGTCAGGTTGATCCCAGGGAAAGGCCTTGAAGAACCCCATGGCCTTGACCTCCTTGGCCGAGGGTCTGAGATTATAATCGAGTGTCAGTAGTGCATCGATAGCCTTGACGCAGTCCTCAGAGAGGACTTCCTCCTCCTCAGGCCAGGGTACGTCCCTGGCAAGAATATTCGCAAAGACAGCCTGAGGTGTTTCATCATTGAATGGTGGAAGTCCAGTGCAGAACTCGTAGAGACAGACACCAAGAGCCCACCAGTCGACAGCTGGGCCATGTCCCTGCTTCAGGAGTAGTTCAGGTGCTAGATAATCGGGTGTCCCCAGTATTCTGTCGTCTGACCTCTTGAGTGTCCCTTGGACTCCTCTCCTCACACTCTTGGGGGTTCTGAAGGGCGTAAAGTTCTTGTCAGATGTTGCTGGAGTTTTTATTGGAGAGATTCCCTGGGGCGATCGGTGCTCATCGGTTCCCGAGTCCTCATGGGGACCTGGGGGTGTCGGTGTGACTGGCGGCGGTGGTAGGTCGAACCTCGTGCTCTTGACGGGGACGAGTTTTCCCTCGTTCTGCTTACCGTCGTCGCGGTTTCGATTCTTCAGGGATGAGACTGGAGTACTGAAAGCCACTCTACCACCTGATCCTGACTCCTGGGTCTTTCGCTCCTCCGGGGGATCCTCTTGTTTGGGGAACGAGCTGGGATTTGGGGAACTCCTTGTCGCAAACATTCCACCTCTGAGGATAATTTTTTCATGTTTAATAGAAAAGTTTAAAAGAATTTTTATAAAGTTCCAAACCTGTTTTTTCTCTTTGGGGTGGTGTGCCCCTCCAGTTCCATGAGACTAATCTCCTGAGTGAGACCAGTGCTTGTAGACATAACTATTCGTTTCCTCTTGGTTCCCCTCGTAAAAGAGCTCTTGCCAGTGCTGAGAGGGCTAGGATGTTGAAGAGGTTGATTAGAGTTCTCAGCCTCGATCGTTGACTCATCCTCCTCGCCCTCTTTGTCCTCCAATCCACTGATCTGCTTGATCGAGGAGGCTTCGCAGGTGTGATAGCTTCCAGTGCTGTTGCCCTCCTCATCAAACTCGGCGGTGTCCGCCTCCTCCAGGAGCTCCTCAGTATCTGACAGGTGGAGATCCTCGGCTGACTGGAATGGAGTGACTCCAGATAGTTTTGAGTAGTCTCCAGAGGCCGTCGATGAGGCTATGGAGTTCGAGGAGAGACATCTGGTCTTGCGCTGTTGGAGGGCTGGCAATAAATTCATCGCTGGAACACTGTCATCACTCGTGTCCAGGTTGGAGTCCAGCGACTTGCCAGCAGAACCAAAGGACAGGTGAGACGTCAGGGAGAGTAACTGTCCCGGGGTTCTGGCGAGGAGGCTCGGAGTGCAATTGACGAGGTCAGAGATCTCGAGGTCTCGGTGAAGGGTCGAAATTTTGCTCAGACCAAAGTCTGTCAGCTTAACGTGACCCTCACGAGAGAGGAGCATGTTGTCGGGTTTCAGGTCACGATGGACTATGCCGTGGGAGTGCAGGTAGTCCAGGGCTAGGCAGACTTCTGCCGCGTAGAAGAGGGCCATTGACTCCTCCATATAACTGTTCGGGGGCAAGATTAATTTTTTTTTTTCAGTTCAAGACTTCGATAAAATTCCTCATTTATTATTAATTCGTGGATTTTGTTGAAAATTTTCTAATAAAAGAGAAGAACGTACCCGAAATACCCCAGCAATGATTTCAGATCCCCTCCAACCATGTACTCCATCACCAGGTAGACTGAACTAACCGACTGGAGGGAATAAAACAATTGCACACAATAGGGGCTCCTCGTGAGGGCCAGGGCATTCCTCTCGATGACAACCTGGGAGACCATGTTCTTGTGAATCATTTCGTTCTTCTTCATGACTTTAATTGCAAATACTTGCTCAGGATTGGTCTTCTTGTAGCCCAAGAAGACCTTCCCGAAGGCGCCTCGACTTATCGGCTTGACAATCTTGAAGTCGTCGATCTCTGGGACCTTTGTCGAGGGGTTTACCAGCTTGGAGATGGTGTTGAAGATGGAATTGTTGATGGGCCGGTGCTCGGAGACTGGGGTACGCATGGAGTAGTTGGAGGAGTCATTGGAGGACTCGTTGAGGCCTGAGGCACTCATCAGGGCTGAGGAAGTGCCGTTAGCTATCCCACTGTCAGCTCCGGAGGATGATAAGTCCCCCTTGTCCATCTAAATTGTGGTTATCACGGCGATCACGAAATAATGAAGACTCTCGATGACAATTCAATCACAATTCACAATTCACACGATTTTTTAATTTATTTCTTGGATGTTGGTCACGTCTCGTGCAGCTTCTCCAACACTTTTCACTGGTTTGCACATGTTTTGGGGGAGATTGGGGATTTATTGATATTTATGAGGCTTTGAGACCTGTTCGAACGTGTTTGCAAACGGCATTGCCTCGAACTGGCGGGAAGAGCAACAGCAAAACAGCTGTTGGCCCATCCCCTCCAGGGGAAGCTGGAGATGGCCGTGGAGGGGAGGTTTAAAAGGCTTCCGAGGGATTTTTAAAAAGCTAGTGGCCATGTTGACACACTCTCGCGGATTCTCAACAACGCAAAAATTTATCAGTTGAATACCAAAACGTTTTGTGAATTTTATACTCCCGGAATGAATAACGCCATTTTAATTAATTTGATCGCAATTGAAAGGTTTGAAGGAGACCTTTAGAATGGAGAAACATCAGTTATTCTCGCTCGCAAGTGTTTCGCATATTTATCATCGAAGACAACCTAGTTTACTTCAGAAATGTTCGCTCTGAAGTTGAAACAAAATCACAATAAGAAATAGGGACTTACCGAACGCCAATGACTCTGGAAATACCTGGAAATATACAAAACAAGAAATATGTATTAATTGGGAGATATTGACCACGAGAACCATCTCATTTTATCCTCTTTATTTCATTTATTTAATAATAAAAAGAAATCTCACCTGTAGAACTCAGCAGTCAAGCAACGCCGAAGGTAATCCGCCGAAGGTAATCCCAAAATGCACTAGTCACTTGAGTTTATTTCACAACACTTCCTGAAATGTTCACTCTTTCACTTGTTTAGCCCCATTTCGGTTCCCAACTAATTCACAAAATGTTTATTCAGGCTTGATTAACAACCCCCAATATTCCCAGAGGTCAATTCCCCTCCTGACCTCGACAAATCCCGTATTAAACTGAAGATCAAAGATTTCTGTGCCTTCCCCACCCCCACAAAGAGATAGCCCCAAGAAATCCGCCATCTTCCCCATCTCCAAACCCAAATCATGAACCCATCTCGGCCTGATTTTATCACTTATCACTTTCCGCGAACAATAAAATAACCCAAATACCGATTAACAATAACTTAATCCCCTAAAATTAATGGCAAAATGTTCATTTCCCGTGATATCCACTCGACACCTTAGATCATCGCGGACTGGTCACGTCAGCCATTTGCCCCCTGGCTTCCCTCGGCTGTTTTTCCAAGAATCCAAGCGATGTTATTGAATTTTCATCGAGAGCGTGTAAACATCCCTCGATTGCCCCGAATAAATATCTCGACTAAGGCCTACAGATACCCACAATCCACAACAACAAAGGAATTTACCTCCCGATCGTACGATCACGTCATCAAAACAAGTGAAGCCGCCCGGCACTGCCGAGACAAAGGACTCGTCGCAACAAAACTGATAAAGTATTATTAAATCGTCATTGAATGATTTTTCATCCATGTTATTGAATCATATCGACACTCACCCCGTAATTATCACGCACTGACTAAATTTTCTCGATTGCTTCGATTCCCGACTCGGCAGAATAAAATAACAACACAACGGATATAAACACGCACCATTGCCCCACTCCTCTCGGTCACTAGAATTGGCGGCAAAGTGACTCCGCCCCTAGGGACCTTTCGCATGTCCCTAGACAAAATGGTTGCCCCCCCTGGGAGGGGTTCTAGAGTCCCAGCCGTTTGAATTCCCAATGAAAACACTGCATCCCATCTTCGAGAAGACGATCACCAGAGTTTCAATTCCCTCCAATAGTCCTTGATTAATTAACTCCCAGTATAATTAATTAAATTAATAATAATTAAATTTAATAATAATTCGAAGCGCCAGAACATCAACGAGAGGTGATTATTTGGTCGATCACGTCAGGAAGACCTCGAGCAGACTGTCATAACCTCGAAGGATGGCAGCGAAGGCTAGACGTCCCGCTAAAAAGGCTGGGGCAAATGGTTACAAGCTCCCGGACCCCATCACCCCCGGAGAAGTGCTGACAGACCTGGGGAAGAACAAATGGATCCTTGGGAAGTCGATAGGTATGGGAGGGTTCGGAGAGATCTACTCCGCAGCTGCACACAGTGGGAAAACTCCTAAGGATTATCCCCTAGTCGTCAAGATCGAGCCCCACGGGAATGGCCCCCTCTTCGTGGAGATGCACTTCTACATGAGGAATGCTAAGGCTGATGACATTGAGGCCTGGAGGAAGAAGAGGAAGCTGGCGAGCCTGGGAATGCCCAAGTTCATTGCCAATGGCAGTCACGAGTACAAGGGGACCAAATACAGGTGATGAGAATTTTATTTCACTTCAATTTTAATATAAAAAACTGAAAATATTATTAAATATTTTTTTTAATTAATAAAATTAAATGAGAGACTCTTCAATCACGTGAAGGAGCCCCTGAACACAATAACCTTGCCACAATAATCTTCGACCCTAGATTCGTCGTGATGGAAAGATACGGGACCGACCTCTGGAAGCTCTTCCTCGAGAACAATCGACGTTTCCCCGAGCCCACAGTCTACAAAGTGGCCATTCAGATAATCGACGTTCTAGAGTATATTCACAGCAGGACGTATGTGCACGCAGACATCAAAGGAGCCAATCTTCTGCTCGACCTGAAGACGGGGAACCAAACGTACCTCGTCGACTTCGGTCTGGCCTCCCACTACACGACCAAATCCGAGTACAAGATGGACCCCAAGAAGGCGCACAACGGGACCATCGAGTACACCAGCAGGGACGCCCACATGGGAGTGCCCACGATGAGGGGGGACTTCGAGATCCTGGGGTACAATATTATCCAGTGGATCTGTGGGAGCCTTCCCTGGGAGAAGAACCTGAAGGTGGTCACTGCGGTCCAGAAGATGAAGGAGAAAGCCTTTGAGGACGTTGGCGCATTCCTGAAGGACTGCTTCTTAAGCACTGGCAGGTGTCCTGTACCTATCAAGGAGTTCATGGAGTTGTTAGCAGAGATGAAATTCACGGATACCCCTGACTACGCTGAATTCAGACGTATTTTTGTCGAGGGCTTGAAGAAGCTGGGTCACAAGCCCGAGGGGAAACTGGAGTTTGGAGGAAAAGCTGTGGCTGTTTCGTCGGTTAATGTTAAAACTGAGACCCCCAAGAGGGTTAAGAAGACCGGTGGGGACACCCCCAGGAGGAAGAGTCCTCGGGTGAAGCCGTCGAGGAGTCCCAGTCCTCCCAATCCTCCTAGGTCTCTGGATGAGAGCTGTGTGGCAGTCGTTGTGGACAGCAGGCGTGAGAAGCTGAAGGACATGAAGAAGATCCTGGAGTCGATCGAGGATGACTCTGATACGGAGTATGGGATCACCATTACAAAGAAGAGGAAGGTCAAGAAGGTCGAGGAGAAGGTGGAGGTGGAGAAGAAGCCCATCAGGAGGGGGAGGAAGAAGGTGGTTTATGATGAGGATTCTCAGTCCGAGCCTGAGGTGATTATGAACGTTAAAATTTGGCTTATTATTTTTCTCTTCTGTCTTCACTGACTCCAGATTGGCAGGCTGACATTCAACATTTCTTTCAGGTGGTGCCAAAGGGGACCAAGTCACGACAAGCAGCCAGAAAGGTAGTACCTAAGAAACCGGCAGAGATTGACTCTGATGTTGATATGTTCGATGATTAGTTGAACCCATTTTCTACTGTAACTTATAAGAATTGTTTAGTCAAAATTTGTAGGCTAAAAATTATGTTAAAACGACTTGCAACGATCTGCAATTGCCAAAAAAAAAATCGAAGATCTGTTATCGGAAATGAATGAACTAATGAAGTGGTAAAATGCAAAAGCTGAGTGAATATTTTCAATCTGATTAAATATCAAATGATTCAGACAAGTTTGTTGAATGTCAGAAGACTTGTTACAAAGGTAAATAAGTAAATGGCTTGATCAAGCGCATTTTACCGCTAAATTACTGATCAAAAAAAATGAAAATTGTTATAAATTTCTAGTAAAACCAGAGTACATTACCCATTTATTCATTGAAACAACTGTTGAGCAGTATTTACAATAATGATACGTTCCTAACGATTTTGTATTGATAGAATGAAAATTAAACATTATCTTTGTAATAATTTTATTTTTTATACTTCTGAATCTGTGGAGCACTGATTTTTACTTTTCCTGGAATATTTCTGGCAATGGTCTCCTCCTTGACAGCTTTGAGAAGATCCTTTTCCCTCGGTGTAATTGTTTTATCCCTCAAAAATACAGATATCGCAGTCTTGGTAGCTTTTCCCCGCTTCCCAGTTCCCGGCATCAATTTAACTTTGAACTTGTAATTGTGGAGAGTGCCATAAGGTGCAATGACAGGCACAGCGAACAGTAATTCATCTTCATCGACGGGTTTTCCCGTCAATTGATCCAGCATGTCCATCTCAGGAGCAGGTCCAACGTCCTCATCATCGTTGTCAATGTTCTGGGGGTTATGCTGGACTGGAGCTGGTCCAGATCCCTTTTTCCTCTGCTGGATCTTCTGGCCTTGAGAATTTTTGTTCTTCTTTCGTTTGTCTTCTTTAGCCGCCCCGTCTGGCTTCAGCACTTCCATGAGGATTTTTCTGTCCTCCTCGTCCTGGTCTTTATATTTTTCCTTAATCTTCTTTAGCCTCCCCCGCTGCCCTCTCTTCAATCCACTCGTCTCTTTCTGCTTTTCGCCTTCCGCTTTTTCTTTCACAGGTTTGACTGGCTTTTCCTGAGTGGAGGGTCTTCTGGATGGCAGTTTGACTGGTTTGTCGTCTCCCAGGTACACCTGAAAGTGAAAAATTAATTGGAAAATGCACTGACAACTAGAGATACACAATCTCACCTCTTCAGGATCCTGTCGTTCATCCAAAGGCGTCTTATTATCGATAAATAACTTGACTCGCGATCCGGAGAGCTCGAATTTAATCTGAGTATCAGGAAATAGTGACTCCTCATCTCCACTGGATTCCTCGGCATTCTCCTCCTTGATGTCATCGAGCTTCTCCTCCTCATCGGAATCCTCCAGAGCAATCTCCTTGTCCTCCTCGGCAGTCTCGACGAGCAGGGAATCTTCTTCGACAGTTTTAACCCTCCTCTCCCCCTTGTGCCTCTCAATAGAACTCTCTTCAAGTCTGAACAGAAAACCAAAGCCCATGACCAGCTGACAAGGTGGCAGATAGTTCTTCTTCCCTCGAATTATGAACGACCCAGTGGTCAAGTACTCTCCAGTGGGTGCAGTCTTCGAGACCTGGTCGTGATGCACCCACCAGGCCCCGGCGACGACCTTCGCCTCCCAGGCGACGCTGTAAGCCACAGCCATAGTCCCAGCCTCAGCCAGACTCTTCGGTGGGACTGGCTCGGCCGAGGGATTTTTAATCACAACCGAACTAGCACCCGTCAAATCCGCGTGCACGTAAAGATCACCAGGTCTGAGGTAACGTTTCACTATTAACTCGTTCTGCTGCTGATCCCTTCCGCCAATCACCAGGTAATTCTCGGAGGTGATGAACCAGTAGAATTTTTCAAACCAGTAGACCTGGGAAAGACCGGAAAATGTTCAGAAAATTCGGCCCCTGATTTTTCGGAAGTTCACCATTTTATCAGCGAATTGTTAATTAATTGTTGTTAACGAATCAATTTACCTTTCTCGCCTTGTTGATGCTGTGAATGACCTGGACCTCTTTCAGCGTCTGCTTGGTCTTCCTCTCCGCAGACTTGAACGCCTTTCCCTGGGACTCGAGAGTCTTCTGTTGTTTCTTCGCAGCTGATCTCTTCATGTTGTAGTACCTCGTGGCATTGCCAAACGCCGATTGGGCAAGATCGATGTCGACGATCATGGGTTTGAGCTCGTCTCCATCGGCTTCATCGTAAGGATCGCTCAGGCGAAGGGAGACGTGATTGGTCTCCAGCTTGAGTTGCTTTATCGCCGAGGCTACAGGGTCCCCCCGGCTCTGAGCCTCGTTCAGGAGTCCCTGGATATCCGGCCAGGACATCTGATTGGCTAGGGCACTCTGGATAGCCAGGATGGCGTTGTCCACAAGCCCCTGATTTCTCGTTATCAACTCCGCCTTCTGTTTGTCGATCTCCTGGGTCTTCTCGAGCCCTACCAGACGTTGGCTGTGATCTCTCTTGACGTTCTCCAGCTTCTTCAGGACGTCCCGCTCCTGTTGGAGGGCCTTCAGGTCCAGCTTCTGGCCCTCCATCGTCGAGAAGTACTCGTCGACGGCTGAGTCGAAGGACTCGAACTCCTTGAAGGGCTGAGTCTTGAACTGTTCTAATAACATCGGGTGGAAGTCAACGTTCGTCATCATGAACTCGTCGTTGCCCTCGGGTGAGGGCTTCGATTCCTTCTTCTGGAGGATGAAACCCCTGGAGGGGGTCTTCCTGGCTGTCGCCAGGATCTCGTCGGCCATTTTGAGAGCTTCGATCACTCGGTCGAAGTCGCTCGCGAGGCAGAAGCTCTTCCCGATTTTACAGTTGGCCTCGAACCCGGATTTTAAGAGGACGTGTTCGATCAGAGCTGAGCCGAACTGCACCAGGGGATTCAGGACTTTTTTCAGGGGGTCCCCGGGCTTCGCCGAGGACAGCCTCTCGTGGATTTGGGCTGGTTCGGACATCGTTGAACTGTGCGCTCGATCCAGGGGGTACTTCTCTCGAACTGCGAAGCGAATCTTGTCGGCTTCGCAGTGCGGACGCAGGATATTCAGAGTCGTGAATGAATAGTCCGTGAGGATTATGTTCCCCCGGTCGTACAGCTCCAGGATCACGTGGTAGGCCGCCTCACCCGAGCCGAACTGCAGGTCCAGGATTCGATCCGTGCCGATCTGCTGGAGGACCTCCAGACGCTTGTTCCTCAGGTGTTTTCGCATCTAGGGTTTCAGGGGAATGAGTGGACATTTAGAGGACTGGGGAATTTTTCTCAGAGGCAAATAGTTAGTTAATAGTTCCTTGAGTCATTAATTATTTACTATTTACCTTCATGGAAAATCCCGAGGGGGCTGTATTTTTTGGCCACTCGAAAGCTGTCGTGTGTATTCTGTTCCCAGACTCCAGCAGGAGAACTGCTTTCTCCTCACTCCTCTGCAATCGAATAAGATACGTTCGGTGATCTATGTCATAGATCTGATTCACCCGCATCCCAATCAATCTGAAATCATTTCAATTCCGATAGTAAACCCTTCTTTTCACCCTGGGGAATGTCAGGTTATACACATGACAGTGTCTTCATTCTGATAATTTTTCTTGTAGAAGATATTCAGAATTGTTTTTTCCTAAATTATTTACCTCTGCAGCTCTGCCACAGAGCATACTATATCGTAGGTATCGAATCTCGTCTTCATGGTGAGCAGAGCATGGAGCTAGACTTGATGACAGTCTGACAGCAGATGTAAACTCCACACCAGTGGACAAATAAATTGGAAAATGAGGTTAGGTTACACTCGTTACGCATGAGTAATGACGTCTGATGATTTCAGGGATGGGAGCACCGCAGATTATCTTGGGTTTGATATTTGTATTAATATTTTTTATCACCATAAATTATTTAAATGATAATAACAATTTAACCCAACTTACAGAAAAATTCTCCCAGGTAGGAGTTTGTTAATTGAATACCTCGAGATCGGTAGGAGATACGAAAATGTTTATAGGAAACAATTTGTAGAAAATTTCAAGAGCTAAAAAAAAGTTAATAACAATAATGTCGCTATCTCCGTTAGATTCCAAGATATTCCTCCATTTAGTTGACTTTACTTGTCGATTTTTATTTAAGAAAAATGATGGAGTAAAACTGAATTATTTATTGAAGAAAAAATTGTTTAAGAGGAATTATTCAGAAGAAAAGATTCTCGTGATTCAGGTTTTTTACATATTTATTTAATTACGTCATGAAACGCAATATAAAAAGACGATTAACGGTAAGATTTCTGGTATCTGGCTCTGGCACCTGGACCACCGAATTTCTTGGGCTCGCAACGTCTTGGGTCGGCCACGAGGAGAGTACGGTCGTACTGGATGAGAATGTCCTTCACCTCCTTCTTGCTCGCCTCGTCGACATCTGCAGGGAATTGACAGTGAAAATAAATTAATACCATCAACAATTGAGCAAAACATTCTCTTCAACTATTGGAGATGTCTCCTTACATTTCTGGTAGTAAGCAACAAGAGCTTTGGAGATGGCCTGTCTGATTGCGTAAATCTGGGCCACATGACCTCCACCGTTCACTCGAACCCTGATGTCAACGCCAGAAAACTTTTCCTGTTGACAAAAAAATAAAACAATTAAAATCCAATAACCGATTGCCTTCAGTGTTGGAGCCAGTGAAAGGAGTCCATCAAAAATTCACGAGGTCTTGATGAAGTCAGAGCTCATTCCAAAGTCCCCAAAAATATTTATAGAACGAAAAAAAGGTTCAGAAATTCTCTCTGTCCATCTCCAGAGTCATCCCTTCCCCACTGAGCCCCGAGAATAATTTTCCCAGCAACTCGTCTTCACAATTTTTATTAACCTCAAATAAAATTCTAGAAATACCTTTCCGAGGAGGAGAATTGGCTCCTGGAGTTTGTACTGAAGAACTCGTGGCTCCACGAGCTCCAGGGGCTTTCCATTGACCTTGAGGAGTCCACGGCCTCGTTTGCAGTAAGCAACAGCAGTTGCACTTTTCTATAACAAAAAAGAAATCATAAAAATCCAAATAAATCAGTCTAACCAAGAAATTGTCTTGTCAGGCAAGTCCAGGAGATGCGAGGACTTTAATTAATTAAATCCTCCAGGAATCGACAGAGGCTTTGAGGTTATGTGAGTGCACGCCGTGTGATTGTGACAATTAAAAACAATAATTTACCTTGCGTCCGAAGACCTGGACAGAGTGGATGGGTTCTTTCTGTTTCTGCAACCAAAGACAACAGAAAAAATTGAGTAAACCAATTAATTAATAATTATTTTGATGAATTACAGACGAAAATATATGTCATACCTTCTGCATTTTGGCGAGCACGTCGTGAAAAGGAAGTCACTCTCAGTGGACCGGAAATGGAGGGTTTATGGGCGAATTTCCAACATCATCTCCCCCAATAGGAGCTCCAAGGAAATAAACCTCGTTATCTTGACATCTGCGCATGCCCAGGGCGTCTGAGCCGAACTCCTGTTGAATATTCACCGAGAAAACAACGACTCCGTCGATACTTTCCTCCTTAGGACGATAAACACTCATTTTATTTCCCAGGACGAAGTCAAAATGAGGAGAAAATTCCCTCTCCAGAAACCCCTCACTCACGAAACTAGATACTCACCTTGCGCATGAGCAGACTCTCCAACGGAGCGCGCTCTGCGCATGCGTAGCCCACCGACACGCTGCCATCTTCGTTTCTCGCCAGTCGTGGCTTGGGAAGCCCGGACGCCGGTTAGTGGGGTTCCGAAACACCTCGAAGTCGTTCCTCTAGCAAGCACTGCACCTGGAAAACGCGCGATTGCGGTGCATCGGTCGTTGCAGACTGCAAAACTGCATAATTTCGGTATAAAAGTGTCAGTTGAAGTGTCGAGTAGTGATTTTCGTCCGTTTCACGAGCTCATCGAACGAAATCGGAGCATTTGATTCTGGAAATCCAGTCAGTGGAGCTCCAACGACTGTCGCCGTCATTTGTTTCATGACGAACAATCGGTCAGTGTGACTTTGGTGTGTCTAGTGAAGTGTTGAGGGTTCCAATTTGCATTAATATTCATGCAGAAATCGGCAAAAGTGAGGGTAATGACATTTTTCCCTCGCTTGTCGTGCACTCGAGGCGTTGGGGCTATTGTTCCCACCAATAGCAGAACAAAGAACT
>JAPYZM010000657.1:0-38772 GCA_030522845.1 Psyttalia concolor
GCGAATTTCAAATCTTCTTTTTTCAAAATTGAAATAAATATAAGTAAATGAGTCCGCACGTATATTGAAATTAATGTTCATTTCGCGGATTATATATCCAGTAGATAAATTTGATACTTGAAGGGGTGAGGCGTGTGTGATGTTGAAATTCACCCACTCAGGGAGTGACAGGGTTTGCATATTTTTTTGGATGGTTTTGGAAATGGTTGAAGTGGAAGACTTGAAAATTTCTACAAAGGCTTCATACTCGAAACGAACAAATACAAATTTTTCTCTTTTTGAAAATCAACCCGTGAATGGTTGAAAGGGGTGCAAATTTATTCATATGATTTTGGAAGCCATTAAAGTTAGAAATTTGAAAATTTCTGTGCTTGGCTTCTTTTTTGAAATGAGCAACAATAGGAGAACAATAGGAAGAACTTCATTAATGGAGAAATGCTACTGAAAAAATTATAAAAAGAAAATAACATAACAAAAAAAGCATCACCGTAGCGGCCGCAACGGCGCTAGTTATAAATAATTTTCACGCGTATTTGTCCTCTTTCTCCATCTCAACCCAATTATTACATTCTTTATTTATACAGTTGCTTTATTCTTTCAACAAAAAAATTACCAATTTTTCCAAATGTCTCCTTATTTAACAATATTATCGTTAAAATATTCTAATTGATATACGAGAGTGAGACAGAGTGAACTGGCATTCCCATTGGTTTTATTTTAATCTGTAAGTGAAAATATCAATTTGAAATCCGGAAAATTCATATCTTCAAATATCAAACAAGAATTTTCTATCACGACCTCGCGCACTGTCTAATAGAAGTCTCTGGGTGGGCGAGAAGGTAATATAAGGGGGAGGACAGGGAAAGGGGGAGGAGAGGCTGACGGAAATGCGCGAGTGAGTAAAGAGCTGGGACTCGGTGAACTCGAGGGTACATAGTGTACAACCGGCATTGCCAGTTAAGCATATAGACGTCGCATTATGTCTCTGGTCCTCCAGCGAATGCCCAACCTCTCTCTCTCTCTCTCTCTCTCTCTCTCTCTCTCTCTCTCGGTCGTTCTCGGTCGCGCAGGACTGACGTGACGTGACATGAGTGTTCCAGACAACCTAATTACATCACAACATAGCGTTGCTTCTACCCTTGCATAGAGCACTCAGCAATCCCCTTTCTTGCGCAGGTTATGTAGAACAAGTGGGGAGTGCCAGTGTTATCAGCTGATGTATACTGTGATTAAGACACTTCTGACCCCTTTTTAAAACACTTCTGACGTTAATCTTGGAATTTTGAAAAAATAGTTACTGAATTTATTTGATTTTGACATTTATGGAAATATGGGATACATCAAATAAACAGTTCGGCCGTTTCCGGTAAATATTTTTTAACCAACTGACTTTATTTAGTACGACCGGTCGCCTAGGCAAAGTCGAAAGACTAATTTGTAATAAATGGAAAAATTTTAGGGACATAACCAGAGAAAAGTTTATGAGATTAGGGGGCAGAGTCTCACTCCAAATTTGAAAACATATTTCGGATTAAATCGCTTCCGAGTTTGCAGTTGAACCGCTGATAACCAAGTCGCCTCTCCCAGGAACTATTTACTTAGTCTCATAAATATTAGGCGAGTAGTTTTTGAAGAACAGTGAAGGTATTCTCGAATATTCCGATAAATTAAAAAAATGTGTTCTGAATAAATTTCCCAATTGTTTTTGAATTCCCTTAATTTTTTGATAAAAAAATCATGTCAGCTGATAATATAATAAATAAATCAGTGAAATTCCAAGCTTGTAGATTAGAAAATAATAATCTCACTTCAACAGATCAATGGATTTAATTAATCAAATGTGAAGTGGAATAATTTTTCAAATTGAATAATTGTCTTTAGCCGCGGATATCCGCAGCAATAATTACTCATTTATTCAATTGCGAGGGTTAATGGATTCAGTAGCATTTCACCAGCTTCTTCAGTTTCACTCGGCTCTCATCTGCTCGGCGAATTGGATATCATTGAATAACACATTCAATTATATTAATTACAATTCCTACCGATGCGTACGATATTTTTGACACGGATAATTCCGTTGGCATTTCAGCGAATCACGTAGCCACGTTCTTTTCCCCCTTTGTTTTTTTTTACCATTGAACAGCGCGTGAAATTTCCCGCATACTTCAATTTATCAGGAAAGTGGCGAAGTAATGATAGATGATGGAGACCCATAATGCATCACTTCGCGGCATCATGTAGACACTAAATTACAATGTGTGGTTGATAACGGTTGTGAGACCCTTTAAACTCCGGGGACATATATTATCATGGTTCGGCAGTTGTTGGAGGTCGAGATTTTTATTTTTTTTTTTTGAATAAATTTCAATTTATTAAAATGAGAAGATTTCTCTATTTATTAATGGGCCGAATGTTTCAACATTGCATGTAATTAAACGGGTATAAATAGAATTTCAAATGCGTAGGATTGAAACTGTCTGGTCGATCTAGCGCAGCGCTTGAAATTATGGTGGTCTTAACCTCATTATGAATGCAGATGATGATTGAGTATTGTTGAGGCATGACCCGATTTATTTTGAAAATTAATGTGGTTCAATTTAAAAACATGAGAGACTTCATTTTTGGAATTTCATTTTTTTTTTATTTTGAGTGACGTTTTCTGGAGACTTTTGGCTGAGGCTCGTAAAAGTTTCATGGCCGTCAGATGAAAAATTGAAGATTTGTCTTACTGGGGAATTGTTGTATCGATTTTTCATGAATCATTTATTTCGTTTGCATATTGAAGTATTGATTATCAGATTATCTGTTGGGTATCGGCTGCGGATGCGGGGACGCCACCGCCAGGCGGCGCAGCCAGCGAAATTAACGTTTAAGTACAATCAATTACATTTTAAAATTTATTATAAATTACTGTACTTTTTATTCATAACTGAGTACATAAAAATTAGATAAATAAATAATACATAAAATGTATTTTTATGTATTATTTTTATAGGATTCGATGGACTGATGGCGAGAGTCCTAGTCAATAAATTGAATTAACTTGATTTTTTTATATTTTTTATATTAATAATTGATAATATTATGAGTCATATTTTCCAATTCCACGCGAAAAATTTGTTTTTTTTTTTGCGGAGACGTTCAAATTGCTGTCGCTGTCAATTTCGCATTAATAATGTCTCATTTTAAATCTGAGATGAAAATTCTTGGTTCGTCATGTACCGCTGAAGAGCCATAAATTACGATAGAAAATATTCCTTTTAGGAATTTTTTTTTGTGAAGATTTTTTAAAAGTGTCTGTTTTGATGCAGACTTGGGACGGAGTGTCAATTTCATGTGCCTTGAAATTCCGCATTTATAATATCCAGCTGGGCGGCCTGACCCCACAAATCACGACAGTAGAAATTATAGCTAAGACGTTTTTTTTCTTCTTCTCTCTGAGGAGTCATTTTCGATGCAGGCTAGAACTGATGCGACATAAATCAATGATTCTCGGGTGAAAGTTTTTCGAGTTATCTGAAATGGCTTTTTAAGCCGTTTCCCTAAACTCACATGTACACGGTCAGTAAATTATATTGTAGACAGACGTGTGAAAAAGTTACTCGCCTGTGCGCGAGGTATTCAACCAATATTCCGTGGAGTTTATGGGTGAAGGAGTAGCAGTCAATTCGCATGAAGATGAAGTCAGTTAAAGCCCATTAATGATGTACGCGTGGAGAGGTATTATTCTTAATGAGGGTATTGCCACCTGATTTGGTAGCCCCTCAAAAATTTCTAATCGAAAGTAGGCGCAGGAAAATATGGAGAATTTTACTGGATAATTAGCGTAAATGCTATTCAAACCGAGACATTAGTTGAATAAATTGAGACGTATGGAGTTTTATGTCGTAGAAAACAATCTTAAATGCACAGGTAGCATTAAAGATACGGCCTTTCGTGAGAATTGCGTGGAAAATCGTCGAATGCGGAATAAAAAAAGCGGATTATGATGACATAAATATCAAATGTTTATGCAATTGATTTGTATCTCAAAAATTTCCGCACTTCGCGCAGTCGAAATTTACGTCAATCAAAAATCAATATCTTTGCGAAGTAATGTGAAGTGTATGATGTTTTTTTAAATAAAAAAAAAATTGCGAAATACATTCGGAAAAAAGAAAAAAAGGCATTTGAAAGTTTCTCCCAGGCGGTTCAAAATAATCGAAAAAATTCATCCGATTAAAAAAGAAAATTGAGGAATTACAGAATGGAATGAAAAATTTGATGAGCCGTAATTTAAAAATCATCGATCCCATAATTACATACAATCAACTCTAAAACTCCCGTTTCTCGCACGAGAGGTATATCCTCAAAAAAAATTTTCCCGAAATAAAAATAATCATCCGACATTTCCCATAACAACTAACCCGCCCATTACTCGGAGATATTTATAATTTAATCACAATAACTTCTCCACTAAAAATTATTCAAATTGTGTTGTATTAATCCCCCCCCTCACCGGTCTAAGCCCTTTAGTTTCACTGGTAACGGTACGATAAATCGATTATTATAAATTATCCTGGAGGCAGTCCATGGGCATTAGAGTACAGAGGTTAACGATAAAGTGGGGGAAAGTGGAATACCTACTCGGGCGAAGGATGTTCGGATCCAGGGGATATCGATCACTCGCAGCACGCGGTCGATTGCTTCTAACCTAAAATTCCTCACTACTTTGCTCGTTAGGAGTGACCTTCAACTGTTTTTTTTTTTTATGAGTGAAAAGAAACCTAGTAAATTGACGATAATGGGATGAATGTTAATGATTTATTTGAGTTTCTGAAAGTGAAATTAAAAAAAGAGGGGAGAAAATTGATAATAAATATTACGTGCCAGAGGTGAACTTAAGACTTATGAGGATCAAATATTGAATGTAAAAATATCAAATGAAATGGAATATTTTTATAAATAATTGGACAATACACGGAGAGAATAATTCAGTAGAATTTTCGGTTTGTTTAAGTAAAATTCGTTGAGGGCTTACTAAAAGTTATCGAGGGGTACGACAAAAATTATCCAACTGATCAGCGAAATTTGTTTATCCCTCACTATAAATTTTCAACTCGCTTTAAGGCCCGGGTGTAATAGTTCGTAACCTCGACATCCCCGTGACTAATTACAAGATCAATAATTGTTAAACCATGAGCAAACGCAATTTCCGACCTTCGTCCATGATTTCTGAAAGTCGGAAATTATGTCTGTTCACGATTTGATTCGTATTTCACGTGTAATGAGGGACGGAGATTTCCAGGTGATAAATTATTACACCCGGCCCTGAAGAGTTGAGGGAGTGAACTCTCAACTCATGTTGAGAGTTCAACTGATCTAAACTCTGAATTCGAGTTGAGAATTGAGACTTCAACTCTTTAAACTCTGAACTCTAAATTACCAAAGGGAACGGTAATTTTGACAGCAAAATTTCTCTCACTGTAAAAAGATGAGAAGCAAGTTTAGAAAAAAATTTGCGAACTTCCTCTTAATTTAAATAGTTACGTTTCATTGTACTTGTGCACTTGTGCACTTCGAGTTTTCGATTGGCTGTGTACATCGATAAACATGCAACTTTGCTAACCAATATGACCGGGAGTAATCAGAGTTGGCAGGAGTATCTCATGGGAAAAGTGTAAATTCCTCCGGGTCACAAGTTAATACGACGTAAATACATTAAAATGTAAAGCTAGAAACTAACGCAATTGATAAATAAAATATCAATGAAATTAGATGGATAATTTTCATTAGATTTGAGCTGATAAATGTAGATCGCCATTTTCCACTGTAACTAATAGAAATTGTGTATTTAGATGTGATTGGCGCGGACGAGTCCGAGTATTCGTATAATAGGCAAAATTCTTACGCAATGAGCGATAATAAATATTCGAATTTTATGACACGACGGGATACGCTGGGGAATAAAATTACCAATGAGCAAAAGGATTATGAGACGAGAGTTCCTGGTTTACAAGGAGGTCGCAAATAAACGACCCACTCGTATAATATGCACAGATACCATTTGGAATTCCTTTGCTAAATTTATTCTTTGATATGCTTCTCACTGGAGATGAACGTTTTTTTTTTTCACCTTCCCCTCCCTATCGTTCTCTTTTATTTCTGTTTTATTGCCAAATGCTAGTATGATCGGCTGATTTGTGGCGCGTAAATCATGCCGATTGGGTGCACCAAGTCTGATGGTCAATTCGCGGCTTTGATTGATGGAAGGAAGATGTGCTAATTGGAATATTTTATTCCGGAATTGACAAACGATCTGTTAAAATGGTTTTGTTTTTTCTCTCCTGAAACTTCGCGATAAGTTTTTTGTCATTTTTATTGAATGACGGTTTTGCGTAAGTGTCACTGGATTGCGCTTCTGGAAATTTACAATTTAAAAAATTGACAGCAGTAAACTTTTGCCATTGACAATTCATGGAAATCGGTGAATTGTGGATTTTGAGTTGGTAAAAAGTTTCAATTTCAGTGAATTTTGAGCAAAGAAAAGAAATAATGAATAAGTAAAATTATTATTTTTTAAAATAAAAATTAGAAATTTTTTTCTTGAAATTAATTAAAGATCTCACTGGGTGAGCTCTCGGAGAAAAAAAATCAGTGGAAATTATCGTTACGTTATATAATCCTCTAGGATTTTGACCGCTAGAGGAAAATTATTGTACCACTTCAGTAAAATTTGTGGACTGTTTACTAAAACTTAACGAGGAATACGATAAAAATTACCCAACCGATCACTGAAAATTGTTGACTCCTGAATAAAAGTCGTCTAATTTTCCGTGAAAAAAAAATTGCTTACCGGCCATCAAAATTGTCTAGACGTGGGCAAATAATTTTCCATTACCAAACAGACCGATAATTTTTACTAGAAAAATTTTCACCGTGCATTTAGGGAATTCAGAGGGCAAATTGCGTGCAAATTCAAACGAAATTGCTCAATTTGAGAAAATTTCCAGTGGTCGTCAATGTTTTATTTCCCCTGGAGTCCTCAATTATGTTTTGATATCAGAAAGAGTGTTTGTTTGCGTGCATTTGTACGGTCAGTGCAAAAGTACCCGACTAATGTTAACCTGTCGATCCCTCTCCCCCCCCTCTCACTCTCTCTCTCTCTCTCTCCCTCACTCGGGACAGTTCCTCCTCACAGTTTCCAACCAAGTTGGACCGCAAACGCTGAGCGGCGTGCACGCAGAGCAGTAGTAGCGCAAGAAATTGCCGACCGCTACCATTCCTGAATCAAGACACGGGAGCCACATCCCCCGACAACTTGATTAATAGCCTTAATTAAGATATTTAATTGGTCTTATTTTTATTTTTCTCATCGCGCGATATAATGGCGACGGGAGGCGACAGCGAGCGCTCACAGCATTCTATATGGTGCTCATTTCTACATGTTACGAGCACTACACCGAGGGTTTGATAATGGTGAGGGCCGCCCTCAGACAGAAAACACGTCATAATGGCATATCTGGTACATTAATGCCGTTGGAAACAAGTTTATTTCATTAGGATCATTAATAAAAGATTTGTCAGAGGATTGAAAAAAAAATTTTTGTTGACAAACTGCTGGAAAAAAAATATATTTACGGGGGAGACAAGTGGCTCCGGCAATTTTTCGGCCAATGTTCTTGTGGCCTGCCAGGCTCTTCGTTTCATTTTTCGTCCAAAGAAAGTGACGCTCGACGGTAATAGAAAATTAATTGACTGGAAAACTTATGTTAATCGGGGGATTAGAGACAGGAAAATAAAATCAGCAATTTTTCAATCAGTTACTTCAGAAAAAAAACTATTATTTCCGTTGACGCATTTGATGCTAATCCCTCGTGGTTTTTCTGGAACTGTAAAAAGTCAATATTGAATGGTAATTGTTAGAGGGAATACGTGATCTTGACGCTGATGATTTTTTTAAATATCTTACGCGAGGTTTCTTTGTTGTAAACTCGGTCGTTTATTTGTTATTTTGACATTTATTTAGGTTCATAATTTTTATCGAATTTATTGTGCGGAAAAAGTCGGTTAATTTTTCATTAATTTATTGTGGTTTTTCAAACGTTAGATGTTTATCAACCGAGGAAGATGAGATTCATTTAAACAATTAATTAATTAATTTTTCATGGGAGGAGGGAAT
This sequence comes from Psyttalia concolor, assembly GCA_030522845.1. Lineage (NCBI taxonomy): Eukaryota > Metazoa > Arthropoda > Insecta > Hymenoptera > Braconidae > Psyttalia > Psyttalia concolor. The sequence continues at coordinate 8,162 of JAPYZM010000657.1, forward strand.
TTGGCGTGGGAAGTAGGGGATGGGAGATTATTCTGATTTTTAAAATTTATGAGAAATTTTTATTGAGAAAAAATGAATTGTCCAGACCTGGAATAAATAATTGGTCAGATGGCACTTGTGCTTGCAAATTAATCGGATATTTTTCTCAATTGTCCCTATTTATGAACAAATTTATCAAATATTGTAGAAATATTTTTGTGCTTCTCATTTGGGATTTTTGACATCCAAAGCAGCCGATAATTTTCATGCACTCCTGGTACTGGCACTCAACATATCTCTCCGCGGAGGCTGCAGCAGCCGAGCTTTCACACAATGTAACCGCGTCATTACGTGCTAGGAGCGATTATACAGTGTCTGGGTGTTATGTAATATACATCAGTTCGTCTGCGTGTGAGAGAGATGACCGCCTCTTGTGACTAGACTTGAGGCACAAAGCGCGAAACATCTTGAAAGGGGTTGTATGTGTGCGTGTGATAAAGCCGGACGTTCATTGTTCCCCGGGGCGACTGTCAGACAATACGTGCAATCACCGGACGATGAGCTTGCGTTGATTGTCCTGAGGTTTTTTCTTCTTTTTCACTTTCTCACCGGCGTCCGGGGACAAATTCCCCCCCGGAAAGTTGTAATAATTCAATCAGCGGAAGTGGAATAGCCTCTTCAGTCGTATAATTGCATTAATAGGATATTAATCGAATGGGGCCTTTGATAATTAATCAGAAATACTTTTCGTCAATTACAATTTTTTGGCTGACCTCGATTTTTCATTTAAAAAATGAGGGAAAGGGAAATTTTTTGTTCAATTAAATTGTTGACATTGAGAGAAGGGAAGGGAGTTTAATTATTTTTTCTATTTGACTTCACTGAATTTTTTATAATTTTTTTTTAATTAATAGAGGCAGAAACTCCGACATTCGTGACCCGCAATGAATTTTTGAAATCCACAAATCTCCTGAAATTTTAAGTGAATATATTTCCGGAAAATATCAACATATCTACCACGAAACCCTCCCGGAGAATGGAACAATCAGTACGAAATTAAGCGACCGCTTGTTTCCATACGCGGGGCTGACGATTCTCCTTCAAGTGCTTCTGTTGAAATCCCCGAGACATTCCCTGGAATAAACAATATCCCACACTCACGACAATTATTCCAATCATTTCCCATGCAAATATATTTCATCCTCGTCATACCGGGAATAAAAGAAAATTCCAATGTTTAAACGCAAAAGTTTCTGTGATTATTTTCACTGGAAAACGAACAACTCTCGTCTCTACATGTGCGTTCTCTCGTATAAAAATGAGAGTCAACAAAAGGATTGCGGGAGAATGAATTAAACCCCGCGGAAGGAGGGGGAGAGAGAGGGGAAAAAACAAATTTCTATGGTACAAGAGGTGATGCTGAAGTAGGAGGACTTGTATAATATCATGCGATTTCGAGACTGATGCAGTGAGAGGTGGCACGACTAACGATCCTCTGAGGTAGAATATACCCTGAAACCGTGTGTAACCGTGAGTCAAATGACAATACCGCCTGCCGGCTCGTGGTCTGATGAAGTGTCGTCTGTTTCTCCTTCACATTATGCTCTGCTCTGGTGCGTTGTACACTAAAAAAACTACAACGAGTACACTGTTAGAAAATTACGTCTAAAATTTTACGACAAAAAAAGTGCCGTACACTTTGCGATGGAGTCGATAAAAATTTCGCACAAGAAATCCGGGAATTACGTTTTGAAACGTAATCTGGGAGTGAAGTAAAAACTTCAGAAAAGGGGAAATTGTCACGTAAATTGAGCGATTGCTTTCGTAAAAATAAGGAAGCCAACCTGGGCCTCATGGTGAGCCATGAGTCCCAGTGAGGAGGACCTTTAATAACTTGCTCTTTAATTTTTGAGGAACGTTTGGGGAAAATTCTTAAACGTCCAAGATAATTCTTGAGAATTCTTCAAGAATTCTCAATCGGTTAATTCCTCAGAATTTTTTTCTACACCTTCCAGAAAAATTACGTACCTTTTTTGGATTTTTTTAGATTTATTCTCTTCAATTCCTATAGAAATTGGCGGAAAATGATTCACGCCAGCAGATTACGTGAACTGTTCCCTAAATTTGATTGATTATTTCTCTCCATTTATTTCATTGAAATTTCCATGAATTTTCCCTGAAAAATCCGCTGAATTACCGGGAGCTTCAAAGACATGAAGACCAAATATTTGAATAGACATTTAATTATCCACACTCGACGAAAAATTTTGAACATTCTAATTACTCAGGGAAGCGTCAGCTCATCCGATCGGTCGAGCATAAAAGCGTTACGTCATTTTGATTTCTATCATTTTAACTTTCGACGATCAGTCTCGCGAGTGACCCCTGAGTAGTTTAAACTCCCTAAAAGAATTAATTGGAATAATTCGGGGATGAAATATTGTAGTGAGACGAAATTTGCATATGCGTTGGCTAATCAGTCCGTTGTCAATTCTCTAGGAATTAAAAATGGAAATTTTTGCGAGATTTTTTAAATTCAAGGTTTTACGGTCGTTTTGTCTAGCATATTAATAAGTATTCAAATTCGGGGGGGGGGGGGGGGGGGAGGGGAGGACGTCAATAATTTTTACCTCTCCGGGAGCAATTGTCGGTGAGTTCGCCGCGCATATATTTATATTTACACTTCCAGCGTTTTCCGATTCAGCAACAAATATTTGACGTGACCTCATCAGCCTTTTTGCAACTGAAATCATTCCCCTGGTTATTTATTTTTTTTTTTCGGGTAAATGGAGCCAACGACAAATATTTTCATTCAATTCTGCTGGGTAAATAAATGGAACGAAGAATGGGAGAGAATGAAAATTTCCGTGTGGAGATAATGACTTTATAATATCTCCCTGTAGTCGGCGATAATCGAATCGACATTTTTCGCGAGGGGAAATCAATCAACGGTTTCATAAATTAAATTATCTCAGTATTGAGAAAGGCTCATTTAGTGTTCAGAATGATTTCTTTTCGTAGGACAATTATATTTTTATTCAAGTCGAGAGATCACTAGAAAGTGAAAGCGAGGGTTAATTGGATGTATATCGCTGCATGATATTTATTTATTTAAAAAATTATACAGACACTTCTATTGCGTTCAGCTGTAAATAGAAATGGAAAAATAATGTTGGTTAATAACCCCAGATCCATTTAAAGCATGGGATTTAATATTTTAATGCGAAGAAATGAGGGAAGAATTTTCTTCTTACGAAAGGACTCGTATAAAATTGATATTCAAATGAATAATCTACGGATTAAAAAATTCTGCAATGGGAACAATAAAAGCGGAATTCCATTAGGATTGTTTTATCCATTTCGGTCGTAAAGAAAAAGTTCGCATTTGTGAATTGCAATTGTTTGGACTTTTTGGATAAACTAAATCCTCAATTAAATTTTTTTTTACCGACTAAAATGTACACTTCGGACTCTAGTTGCCCTCCCCTCCCTCGGGATATAACTGAGGACCTCCGCTGCGATTCTTATATTCCCAAAGCCGGCGCACGCAAGCGCCAGCGGTATGTCTCCCTCCCTTCATTGTTCGGGAGTTGCCCCGCTAATTGCGCATTGTACCACCAATACACCCCCAGTAGGCTCCGTATGCCCCAACCCACTGGGGCCCGGTTACCTCCTATCGACCTGCTATCTTTATATTTGTATCCACAGCCAACCGAGGAGGAAAAAAAAATCGAAAATGTAATTAATTACCAGTCTACCGGGCATTGTTAGACGATAAATAACACCCGGAGCGGGCCACCGCGCACGCAGGGTCTACAGCCAATTAAAATATTCACCAAGACAAACAACAATGGGGATATGGCCTTTTATTTTAGGTACCCCAGACTCGTTCGGCCCCGCGTGTGTGAGTGGGTGAAACACCCGACGAGAGAGTGGCAAGGCCGAGTACAACTCCCGCCAATTCTCATGGTCACGCGTACAGGTGGCTCTCTCTACTCGGTAGGGAAAAATCCGAGCGTAAGTTGCACTTTTCTCGAGTGTAATTGACATTTCCCTAAGTGTAAATGAGTACCTTTGCCCGTAATTTTACGCCCTATTTAATCAGATTTTTATTAAACAATATTGTCCTCCATATTTGGACGTACATTTTTGTCTTACCTCTCGTAATCAATCCGCGATAATAACAATCAAGTAATTAATTATTGTGAGATCCGCGGTGGGACGAATGAGTTCCCGATTTCGCGCTGTAATTTGCGATTTGCGGTTGTAATTTACGCTTAAAAAAATTTACACATATTGTCAATACCTCTCCCCCATCCCCCTCGCCAGTCTTGCATTTCAATTTGAAATTCTCCTGTGGTACAGCCTCTCATTGTTCCCGTATTTTTTAAATCCTCATATCATTCTTCTTATTTTCACTTTGTTAATTTTCTTTCAGTTGTACTCCATCTCCACCGGTTTCACCAACACCGGCGTCTTAATTACCGGTTGTCCATCTCCGCACTGCCCACTTTCTAATGCATCTGCGTACATCAAGTCTCCGCTTCCTATATACTCAACATCACAAGGTTTGTGGATTTTTTTTTTTCGTCTGCATGGGGTGATTTATTAGATTGAAAATTCCGATGTTCCTGCACTGCTGGAAAATTACTCCTGATATTTTAAGAAGTAATCTTGGAAATCTTAAGAACCACTCGTTAGCACGGAATTTCTACGTTTTTTTAGTGTCTAAATATTCTCGACTCCGCATGAAAATAAAACCTATTGAATATTTTGAGAATTGAGAATTCCATAATTTTGCGAAACGATCGACAATTGTCAATAGAAATTCGGCAACTCCGATGGGTCAAACCCTAAATTTTCAATTAACAGAAATAATAATCAGATAAATTGACGAATTCTCGGGGGAAATTTTGCTCAAACATTTCCAATTTCCACGAAAAAATGAAATATTCTATTCTTACTCTGGAAAAAAAAACCGCTCATAATACGCTTACAACACCAGAACAATTCACCTAGTTCTCCAGTCATTGCACTAACTTAAGTAGACACCAGTCCGCCCTTCATCATATCAAAGCAAAGAAAACCGCTAATTTTTAATTAATAAAACTCGCGATCAGATATGTCACTCGTTGATCCAGCTCCATTCATAACTCCCAACAACGTCTTATCTCCTCTCCTCGCCCCCGTTCCTCTCCTCCACCTTCTCGCAGCGGCCGAGCCAGCCTATCAACAAAACAAAATTAATGAAAAACATCACAAGAGTGAAAGGAAATTAGATATTCGATCTGTTGTCAGGTGTCGCATGATTAACAACAGAGCATGCAATCCACTCAAGCGTGTGAGCGCCCGTAGCGCCAAGTGCGCGCGCAGTACCGGTGCGCGGGCGGTATACAATTCCCTCCGCAGCGATGAGTACAACCGATAACTCGTTGTCCCGGAGATAGGACCCGGGGTATTGGTGACAAATGATGGTGCCCCATGCCGTATACCGTTCATCCGCAACGATGTTGGCAACTTCATTTGTGACAATTTTCCGCGCACTAATGCAGACGCACACACACACAGACAGCGAGATAGACAGCCACAGGCGGGCGACATTTTGCGGACAAACACACACGCATACGGGGCGAGCGCTCCGCTGTATCTCACACCCAAGTCGATTATTTATTTCTCCAGTGGGGGAGAAACAATTTTAATCTCAGTATTCATGCGCCACCATTGCCGCACCACCAGTGCGCACACACGCTCATTCATCACGATTATTTATTAAAGGTCTCAACGCGCGACAAGTCTTGTAAGGGCCCTATTCACTCTTTAACGCCACGTGAAATCCGTATGTCCTTTCTTGGATGTTATAAAATAACGCTACAAATATAATGCATTAAAAAAATCAGGGGTGAGGGATGAGAGAGAGAAAGAGAGAGAGAGAGAGAGAGAGGCGGGCATAGAGGGGTAGAGCGAAAAAGAATGAAAATTCTTCCGCATGAACGCCAACTAAGGCGCCAGCCGGCATCACGCGGAATGCCGGAGACTGTCGAGTGCGTCAGTTTTATAAGTCCTCTAACAATTATCCGTGTAATACCAACCACACATGCAGACATTTGTTTCCGTATTTTCAAGACCAATGGTGAATCTCTCTTTTTCTCTCTCTCTCTCTCTTTCTCTTTCTCTCTCTGTCAGTCTCTGTGTGTTTCAGCGATGAATCACACCGCGTGTAACGCGTACATGGCGCGGGCATTGTAATGCCCGGTGTAAAAACAAGCCGGCCCGCGAGGAGGTGGAAAAGACGGGGAAAAATCCGCCAAGGAGGGGCCGAGAGGCAGGGAGGGGGGGAAAAACGAACAAACATGGACGGTTACACGAATGTTGTACACACATGGATGAAATCCAGTAACGTATACGTGCGGAGGGATTGAGGGGAGAGGGCCCTCTGCGCGTTGGGCTATAAATAAGGCGTCCCGCGCTCTCGGCGGAAATAAAAGGGACACGCAAGGGCGGGAGAGAGGGGGGGGGAGGAGGAAGAGGCGGAGGAGGGGAGGGGAAGGCGCAGAGGGTTAAGCCCCGGTGGGTATTAGAGGAGAAAAGGATCGGAAAGAGCACAACTCGAATCTTCCCCCTCCTACCCCTCGATGGACGAGAGGAATTATATTCTTCCTTCTTTTAAAGGTGTTTTATCGCGTCTTACCCGACCGTACGTACCTATAAGTACACAAGTGTACTTAGTACGGTCTTCGGGTATGGGCTTTACAATGCGGGAATAGGTGAGGTACTTTACGAGGGGTGGTTGATTTACATTATTCGGGATGCGGATGAACCTGTGCGGATGATATTTCTTTGGCTGGTGGGAAGGGGGTGATATTTCTTGGGGAAATGTTGGATGACTACAATTTTGAGGATGTTTTTTTTTGAGGGGGAAATCGGGGAGTGAATTGAGAGTTACATATTTTGTTAATGCGAAATTTTCTACGCGTTCCTGCGATGGTCTCTGATCAGTCTACCATCGATAGAGGTTGCGAATTATTTATCAATTTGAATGGGAAATGATTTTTTTGGTGCTTTACGGACTGAGTGACAAAATAATTTGAGTCACATAATGTTTATTGTAAGAGTAATTTTATTAGGACATTTCAATCGAAAATGTAGCCGACGAGATTCGATCGGTCTCTCGTGAACGACTGACGAAAACCGGTCAAAGGAGTGAGAAATATCGATCATCACATGCAGTAATAATAATAATACTTGAGAGAGTTGAAATTTCCCATAAAAATCTGTAGGCAACACATGGGGTTTGGATTTTGTCGAAGGCGAGTAAAAACGCGAAGGTTGCGTAATAAATTTATATTTAATAGTACATTTAAGGAACTCACAATGTCTAAATAATTTAAGTCACATAATGTTCATTGTAAGAGTAATTTTATTAGGACATTTCAATCAAAAATGTAGCCGACCAGATTCGATCGGTCTCTCGTGAACGACCGACCAAGACCGATCAAAGGAGTGGGAAATATCGATCATCACATGCAGTAATAATAATAATACTTGAGGGAGATGGAATTTCCCAAATCTCTTACATACAAGGGATTGTTTGTGGGGTCTCTCGGTAGCATTCTAACTCACCAAATATCATGGAAATGAAAGACGCGGTACTTGAGGATGATTTTGAAGATTATTGACCATTAAAACAACTACTCATCTCCAACTCAAGACTCGTGTTTCGGTGTTAAAAGTTATTTTTCATTTCGCTGATTCCATTATTTTCAACAGGATCACATCCTGTGAACATCCAAAAACATCATTCCCAATGCGTCCTCAATTACTTCCCGCTGTATATCGCATTCTATCTTTCTCATTAATTAAAAATTAGCGGCCAATTTAACTTTGATCAAGTGATGGAGCGGTGCGCGACAGTTGTCCATTGGTCTCAGTGCAATGTCCATAGGTGAATTGTATTGGGATTGCAGTCAGGTGCTGCAGCTTACACAACCGGTGGATTCCATGGGTCTTTTCAACTTCAGGTACAAGTATCTCTCATATCCCGGGTATCAACAACAGTGAGAGGGGCACACCACGCGTGTTTCAATTTTCTTCGTCGGGTTATAACCGCGGTTTGTACATAAACCCACTGGCGGATGGGGGGGGGGGGCGGAGAGGGAGAAGCGTCGAGAGACCGATTTCATCGAGTTGGCTTCTCCTCTTATATGCCTCCATGCACACACATGTCGATTTATAGTATCGTGCGCCATTAGAGATAATTGTTTGAGCAACCCTGTCCCTGTGTATCTGCCTCCAACCCCTCCTCACTTGGAGTCGAGGTTTCCTGTGTGTAACCGTAGCATGATGTAAAGCTGTTTTTCCATCGCGCGTCACGCACACGCGGCCAATCGGCCGCAGATCTCCGTGGGCATCTCTTGGGCTTTCTTGCGTGCTCGCTTGTTGTATATGTACGTGAAAACAAGTCAAGATATGCGTTCCCTTGCAGGCATCATACCGAAGATTCACGGGGAGACGTTAGAGGTAAAATCGCTTGTATCTCTGTTGTTCTGTATACACTATTTTTTTTTCTCTTAGGCGAGCGGAGGGGTTATGTACCTGTCTCTTAGTCGCTGTTTTGGCCCACCGGCCGGTTTGCTTGCTTTATTATGTGCGAATTTTTTTGCTGGCTCTTTCTCGGCACTTTCCGGCCGGTGCGGCTATTCCGCGGATTTTTAGGTTTGCGGGGCTTTGAATTTGACGCGGACAGTGGGAGGACGGCTTGCACTAGGAAAATCCGTGTAGAGAAATAGTCAATAGAAATCACTAGAAAAAATACTGAGAATCGGGCTTAGAAACGTAATCTGGGAGGGAAGTAAAATTATAGAAAAATTATTAATTTATTGAATTGACATGGAAAATTAATTTCAGGAAAATTTAATTTATTGATAATTAAATTAAATGGGCACCTGGGAGGGGGACCATCACAAACGCATTCTTTAATTGTTTCGGAACGGTCCGTACAAATTTTTAAACATCCAAGAATTTTTATGTTTTAGGGTATAATGATTCTTGAAATTTCTGTTAAATTTTACAATTTCCAGAAAAATTATGTGACTTTTTCGTATTTTTTCGGTGACAGACTGGAGAATTTAGACAATTTTTCAAATTTGTTCTTTTCAGTTCCTATACAAATCGGCTGAAAACGATTCACGCCAGCCAATTATATGAATTGTTCTATAATTTCTATTGAATATTTCTCTCCGTGTCGATTTGGAAATTGATGTTATATTGATCTGAGGCTTTGCATCTCCAATTTGATAATTCGTTAAAATGAAAAAAAAAAATCTTTTAGAATTTCAAAATAACTGACCTCAATCGGTCCGAGTCTGAATTTTTTTGCGTTGGAAATGTTCTTCCACATTTTTTCTTTGACAAATGCAAATGAAAATTGACTGAACAAAATCTTTTAATTTACCAAAAAGAAAGATTTGTCATTAATGGACTTGTTGCGGGAACTTCTGCAAGATATTTCTTACATTAAATTTCTTTCGCGACATATCTCGAATTGAGAGGGTTATAAGTCCCCTTTTGCGATCCACATTATGCTAATTCATAATTGGAATGTTGTCAGCCCGATTAAACTATTAAAAGAGGACTACAAGGTATCCATTTCCTTGATTGGTTTGAGTTCACCACTTGACTATGCCAACAGCGTTTTCTAAATCCCCATTCGCCTACCATTTTAAGCAATCGAGATGTCACTAGCGCATATTAGGTATGTTGTCCCCCTGTTTGAAATCGAAAAACCTCTATCGGCATAATTGCTGATTTTTCCTGTTTGCCATAGGTACACAGACATTCCACAGTCTTAAGCGCATTAAGAAGCGTATCCTGCTTGAGAATATTTATTAAGAGTCGAATGTTATGACTTCCTTCTCGGATATGCTTTGAAGTGTGGCAAAACCACAAGATCCATCCTCCCTCTGTGGTGTTAATTTTAGGCGTATGGGAACAATCCGCTGGCGGTTTCTGACTCTGGCAAAGAAGCGCAGATTGATTGATACGTTCACGGTGAAAATTAAAACGATGTCGGTGTTTTGTAAACTCCACTAACTGAATTTTGCCAATGCAGTTGCACCGGAAGGGCTGAAACAATTTATAAAGTAAAAGGTAAAAAAAACAAAATTCCATCCAGAAGCTTTGGAGTGCTTTGAATTGATGATTTCAAAGGATCCAAATTAAAACATTTCAAAGACTTTTTACCTAAAAAAAAATTATTGAAAAATTTTTTGATCTCCCATTGACCACTTGGTCCCATTTTTAAACATTTTCGAGTACCATAAATTAACACAATAACACATAAACAAATTTTCTGCTTCAAACTTGTGACATTGAAATTATTTTCGGGAAATTGGTAATCCAAAAAATACATATTTTCCATTGAACCGCGAGTGTTTCCGCAAATCTTGTACTTCAATAGTTCACGTAATTGGATCTACCATCCCCCCCCCCCCACTTTTTAGTAAATCACTATGCAGTCGTAAGAAGAATAAAAGTCAGTGGAAAAAACCGCGAGAAAATTCCATCGGACAACGACGTCTTAATAAGTGCGGTTGCCTGTAGGAATTTCCTGGTAGAGGAGAGGTTGCATATAACCAAGCATATTGGATGCGTCCAAGGATGAAACGTACGTGTTGGCCAGTGCGTATTGTGGTCGAGTGAAATGGGCTTTGTGGCTGGGCAGTTACATTGCTCCAAAGGCAGTTAGCACTGAACGAGAGTTTGTATCATCCTCATATGAATGTACCCGTCATGATATGAGGAGGCCTCCGCTGGTTGTCGTTCTTCCCTCTATTACTGTAAATCGACCTTCAGCAAGTTTATTGCTTAAGGATGGTATATGTGATTCAATTGGTTGGATGCTGGAGTGGAAGCCAATAAACAATCAATTCAAATTGGATGGGAGAACGAAATAATAACATATCGCTATTTGTGATAAACACACTATTAGGAATACTTTTTTTTCCTTCTGCCTGGGATCATTTCAATTGGTGATTCGTGTTTTCAATTCTTGACATTCGATTTTGTTGAAGCGATCGGTTGGAGACGAGTAGAAGAGGAAAAATGTAAATTAGTTCAGGGAAATGTGAGGCTTTCTGGCCAATTTCGTCGTCCGCTCGGAAATCATGAAAATTTTTGGGACAGATGGTGCGGCTGTTGTCCGCTCTCGTCAATACCTACTGACTCTTCAATGACAATTTATCCCATGAATTCATTGGCTTATGTTTATCGCTCCCTAAACTCACGAAATCGTAGAGAAGGTGAAGCCAGACATGGCCGGCACCTAGAAAACAAACATTGAATTTCATGTATACACAGTGTGGTCCGAGGCCGCGCACAGTGCGGACCAAGCATACATCAAAGTGTCTACTAGTAGGTGGTAACACACCATGCTTGGAAGGATAGAGAGACAGAGAGAGAGAGAGATGGATTCGAGGAGTCCAAAGCGATGAAGACGAGGAAAAAGTGGGCATCAGTGTTTAAATCCTCACAAAGCTAACTAAATAATGTTAAATAGCGGGGCGTCGCTAGCTTTGGACCCCGAACTGTTTATCACCGACTTTGGTGCAGCACTGTTGGATGATTTTAGGACTTAGACTGAGAAATGTGCACGCCAGATATGTTTTGATATGCTTCAAAAAAATTGTTCTTCAAACTTCATCAAATCTCGTGGAATTCAATGATAGAGTCCCAGTGTCGTCTTAGAATTATTTCAAAAGAAACCCAAATAACCAAAATGATTTTATGTTTGAAGAAGCTAACATTAGATATTTTTAAATACGAGCCAAATTTTACTGATTTTTTTGGCACGGCATTTTTCTTGTTCTGTCTGTAAAAAGGTCAATGAAAAGTAAACAATTTATTGTTTCAAAAGAACATTAGCAGACCGGGGTCCCGCCGATGACAATCACCAAAAGTCTAATTGCTGAAAGTCTCAAGATAGAAGTGATAAATGCATGTCTCCATGTCTTAGTCTAAGATCCTTAAAAATCATAAAATTGGCCAAAGGTCTTAAGAAGGCATCCGGAATTAATTGGTCTTAATCTAAAGTTCTAGTTTTTCGCAAATTTTCTAAAAACATTGGCCACAACTTCATGGGCTATAAATCCCGGGGCAGAAGGGGTAGAAGATGGGGGTGGTGAATCCTCCCAAAGCGCTTCCACGGTAACTCACATCAAAGAGTCAGCTTAATAGAAAGCCTTAGAGGCGTTTGTTCGAGTCTCCTCATCTGACTAAATATTCCTGGTGCGCGGTGTGGAAAGGTTATCCTATCGGCGGGGGCCAAGATACACAAGAGAACCTCGCGAGAGTGGGGTTTCGTAGTGAATCTTACGTATCCGTTCATGAATAAATACTCTGAATATGGAGTACAGAAACATACACATACAAGTTGATTACACGCTGGGGTTATGTTTTCCGTGCTGATTCAACTCACGCGTCTTCACTCGATCGAATCTCTAAATGATTCTGAGGATGAAGAATATGGACTGTGATTTTAGGGGTTTGCCCCTTGCGGGGGAAAACTATCTCGAGTTCAGTTGGCAAACTGCCAACGATTTCTACTAATTAATATCTCTGTTGACGCAAGTGGATTTGACTGAGCTGTTTCCAACTTTTGGAATTATAACCTCAAAAAATCTCTAGGGCTGGCGCATCAGATGGGAAAATTTTGCCAACTTCATCAGAGATATCAGTGTGTACAGGGCTAGCTGATAAATCAATTTTTCGAATTATATAATATGTTCACTAATAGACATCGAAGATCAGTAGGTGAAGATTACCGGTGAGAAACAGTAGGACAGATGTCAAAGGGTGACATCGGTCAACTTAAATTCTCGCTCAGAGGTTATTGACAAAATATCATCATCACTAGCAGGTTTAGCTCTCTCCTCTCTGCCAGCTAATCTCGTGGGGCAGCATTCTCTTGCTCATTTCGCTCAGTTCGCTCATTTCGCTCACTTTGTTCTTCTAGTTCTTTATATTTTGGCCATTATATTATCCCAAATGATGCTGTACAAATTACTGAAGCAATTCCTTCGGCGGGGGATTCAATTCGAATTATATAATATGTACCCTGTCGCATATTGAAGATCAGTAGGTGAAGATTACCGGTGAGAAACAGTAGGGCGGACAGATGCCAAAGACGGACATCTCTCAAATTAAAATCTCAGAGGTTATTGACAAAATATCATCATCATTAGCAGGTTTAGCTCTCTGCTCTCTCTGCCAGCCAATCCCGTTGGGCGGCATTCTCTTGCTCATATTGTTATTTGGCTCATATTGCTCATTTCGCTCATTTCGCTCTCTTTGCTCATCACCTCACTTCGTTCTTCTAGTTCTTTATATTTTCGCCATTATATTATCCCATATGATGCTATACAAATTATTAGAGCAATTCGTTTAGCGGGGAAAAAATATCTCCAACTGAGTAATCAAATTGCTGAAGATTTCTATTAATTAATATCTCTATTGACGAAAGTGGATTTGACTGAGCTGTTTCCAACTTTTGGAATTATAACCTCAAAAATGTGTCTATAGGAAGGGCACATATGTTGGATGCAACCCGCCAGTTTCATCAGGCAAATCAATGTGTACACGGCTAGATGATAAATCAATATTTCGAATGATATAACATATACACTAATGCCCATTGAAAATCGGTAGGTGGTGGATGACGGAAAGAGGAGGTGGAGGAGGCGGCGGGGGGAGGAGGGGAGAGAAATGCCAAAGGATTGAAATAGTGGGTGTATATGGGGGCAAAGTGTAGCCGCGATTAATACCCGTGAATCTGCCTACCCATGCTGGACGCTTTTGATTGATTTTGAGCTGCCTCCACCCTTATCCCACGACAGATACAAATGAATCGGACGCGGTCGCGCTCTCCTCCCACTCCAACTCCACTATCTCACTCTCTCCTTCTCTCTATCTCTCTCTCTCTCACTCTCGTTCTCATTGGTCGTCTCTCTTTTTCCCTCTGTCACGGGTGTATTCGTACTACCCCCGTTGTATAGGCGGGTAATCCTTTAGAGGGATATACCGCCTGTGTTTCGCTTCGGTTAAGCTATATAAATAGACGTGGCATGTTTGCAATCAGACATTGGTGGTAACTAGACTGCGCTGTACCGGATGCGCATATCTACCATCGATGAGAGATTTCGGGGGCTTCAGAGTCTGCGGATGTGCCTGCTATTTAGATGAACTGCAGGAAGAAAGGAAGGTCAAATAAATTTTTTTTTGGAGGGCGGGGGCGGCTATGACTAGTCAAATGGGAGATTTTGGGAGGAAGGGAATTTGGAGGTTGACAATGCCCGAAAAAGTAATTCCTGAAATTGAGAATTGTTTGGATTATTTTTTCAACAATTTTGATTTGTCAAATTTAAGTTAATTTTAGGGTCTCGCATTCGGATTTTTATTTACAAATTTTGAACGGTCAAAGCCTCTGAATCTAAATCTCCAAAAATGCTAAGCTATGACTGAAGATAGGTTTGTTTTAAAATTTATTTAAATTGTTTAAATTGAGATACCGTGAGGCATTCGAGAGATTAGCTCTCGAGACGGTAGTCAATTGTTAATGAATAAATATTTTGGTGGATAAAAATATCTGAATTTAAGGAACATCAATGAGAGAGTCGCTCTGAAAGGTCGTTCTGAATCTTTGTGAGGGTTTTTTCTCCATTGTTTAAATACAATTTTGTCGTTTACTAATTAATGCCTCACCCCCTCCTCACCCCCCCATCGTAACATCAAAGAAGATGTTTATTGGTTCATGTGATACTAAAGAGACGGTAACGAAGAGGTAACTCGCTAAGGGAGCGGTTTGAAGGAGTACCGGGAGGGGTGGCTTATTGGGCGAAGGATACCAAGAACGCCCGGTTAAATTATATAGATATATATAAACTCCCTAGTATTCGGTATATACATTTTGGGGTGCACTTTGGAGGGAGGGGGAGGTCTTTTCCACCTCCACGGGCTCGCAACTCTCGACAGAGAGAGCCACCCACAGACTCATCAACTAACTTTGTTCTAGAGTTGGTAGGACTACTCGGCTACTCTTCGCCCGGTGAGTCCCCCACTTTCCTCGCCCTCTGGGGCTGTACTTCCAGTGTCACACCGTCAAATCAGTCACAGTTAGCGACGTAGTTTTGCGCCATCAAACGAGGAAACAGCGTACAAACATCGTGCAAGCGCTTTCCGGGAGTTTGAATGAAACTGTACTTGGGGGGGATAAATAAACTGAAAATTCTGTAGTTTTTTTATTTTATTTTTTTTTTGGGGCGGGAGGAGGATGAACCGGGGGGATTTGCGATTGTATGAGGGCGGGAAAGAATTGGGACTTCAGAGGGGAGGAATGAGTGTCTTGAAGACCTCTTGATTCAAGAGTTTTTGTGAAAGAGACATATTTTTATCATACATTTTCAAAATATTTAACTTCAATTTTTAGTACTTCAATGAGCGACTGATTCACTGAAATTTCGTGCAATTTCGTCGTTGAAAATTTGGAGAAAAAAGTCAATTCTTTCTAGTTCTTCATGTTTTTTTTATTGAAAATTATTTATTTTTGGCTAGGAATATTGAATGACAAGTATTAAATACGTAATTTTTTTTTTAAAGCATAATAAAAAATTAACAATACTCATAGCGAAACAACTTTGACGTCCCTTCAATTGCTTATACCTAATTAATTTTTTTTATTCATCAAACAAAATTTACATCGCGAGAAACTTCAAATAGTAAATACTGCGCTTGAGTAAAATCTGTTGGCCACTCACTAAAAGTTACCCAGGGGTACGCCAAAAATTATCCCCCCGGTCACTAAAATTTATTGACCCCTCACGAAGAATTACCTAAACGCATTCGTAATTTTTATTAAAGATCGTCAATTCATGTATTGGATTAGGTAATTCATGGCGAACGTCGATTACCAAACGAAATAGAAATTTTTTCTAAAAAAAAATCTCTCCGTATGCCAATTTTTTTTATACTCTCGGTATTGCTAATAATTTCTCCAATTGATTTTTCCGATTGGTAACCGCCCCTATACCTCTCATTTTTCTCATGACCATTGATATTTAAGTGATTGGAACTGGAGGGTATCGAGCCCCAAAGACCCGGGAATGACGTTAATAACGGAGTCGTATTTTCCAATCAAAGCCCAAAGGGCAAAAAAAAACTGCAACCTACGAGAGGACAAACGTCGCCGTATATTTTTCCCTGAATCAACGATTGTTTACGATGGGTAATCAGGCAACATCAAACGAGGCCGATCATCAAGTGGAATTGTTTACCCAAGGATTGCGTCGTACGCCCTCTGTCTCGTACGCTCGGGCTTCCACATGGTGCGCCCCCCCCCCCCTCTCCCCCCCCCCTCAGGTCTCTTAATGTATACGCCGGTGGTCCACTGCTCTTTCCCCATCTTTGTCACAACAATAATGTTAATTTACCCCCTCCCCCGGCCCCCATCGATCCCCCGACGGGACAATTTGACAGAGTATACAAAAAGAGTTGACAACTTAAAAGGGAAATGGAGCCTCGACTTTATCGCTGAATGACTCATCCCCTCCCCACGCATTGGCAGACGAGTAGTTTTTGTCCGCTTTAATATCAATTTATTCTCTTCTCTAGTTTGCTAATCGATTTTTTTTGTCGAATTTAGGGCCTCAACTCCACTTGTCTAGGGGATTTCAGTGAATGTTTTCTTGAATTTTTAATTGACCTCAACTTCTACCGGTTTTAATGCCAATTTATTTTTCTCTTCAATTTATTCTTTGATCTCGTTTGTCTAATTTGTAGTTATGGAGCGGTCTCTAATTTTTAATTCAATTAAAATTTTGCAAAAATCAGTGAGACCACAGTCCAGAGTGATTTAGCTCGGAAAATCCTTGCTCTCATTACTGATTCGCCTGTTTTCTCTCCAGTTCCACTGAGGGGACAATGAAAAAAATTATCAACTTGAAAAGAAAATGTAGAGCCTCGTCTTTATCACTGAATGACTCATCCCCTAAACTTTTGACCGATGAATCGTTTCCACCGGCTTCAATATCAATTTATTCTCTTCTTTAATCCCTTGTTCGATTCCTTTTGTCTCCTTTACAGTGCCAACTCCCTCTTTTGTATCTTTACGCGTTACAACGTGGCGATCCTGCATTCATTACTGGGAGCTTGGAAACACGGGAGGGCCGAGGCTCTCTGAGAGACCCATTAGGAGAGATTGCCGTTTTTGGTATTCCGTGTACGTACGTCGTGAAGGTGTTGGCTATGCCAAGAGGTGGGGGCCGATGGGTTTGCGCCAGGGTGGCTTGTACAGAGGGCTTTATTCGAGGGCTCCAATGCAACGTCTGAGAGATAAAAGGTGGATGCGTGAACGAGGGCTTCATCGATTCTAGAGTCAGGCTTTCAATAATTTTTTTTTCTAGGATTCTGGGAATAAATTGTCTGTAGTTCTCTTCTTCACTCATAGCAGAGCTGGGTAAAAAATTGAGTACATTGGAATTATTTATTCAAACAAATAGTGATAAATATCTACATCAGTGGCAACTGTTGAGTTACTCTAAACGCGATAAGAACGTCAAAAAACCTATCCCAAAATCTGTTTAAATTAAATTTAAACAGTAGAAGTGAATCATCAAAATTAGTCAGGATGCGTGAGACGTGTTATTTTTTTAATGAAAAAGCGCGTTAAAATCTCCAAAAGTCGTCCTTGAATTTATAATATAATCCGAGAATGATCTCCAATATATTAGATTCCAACAGAATTTTTATTTTATTTCTTAACTGTACCAATAAAAAGTCTACCCCCAACCTCTGCTTAAAAAATTCCGATTTTCACGAATTTTATTATCTCCAAAAATTCTAAATTTTACTTTTCATTTTTCTCACGTTAGCAATGAGCCTATTAATCTATTTTAAATCCCAAAAATCTACTAAAAGTACAAAAACTCTATTGTTTGACCAAAAAAACGTCCGATTTAATATCTTAAAAGGAAAAAAAATCCCATAAAAAATCATTTCTTTTTCGAATTTATATTTCAATTTCGTTTTTTTCGCATTTCTGAAAACTCCCGGGACATTCAAATGGCCGCGAAGGCTCTTGCAGCCTTGGGTTTCTCATCTGCCTAATGAAACGCCTATCGGCTAACTAGCACTCCATATTGTTACGACTCCCCCCTCCCCTTCTCCCCGAAGTGCTTCGCATTACCATCTCGACATTAATGTCATCCGAGTCGTAAAGTAATGTTGCACCGTGCATTTACCCTTTTGTCTAAATTATTATCCCAATCATGGAAAATTTTATAAAAACAAACTGATATATATCTCCGCGTGTTTAATGCCCCACTGGTACACCGGGTCAGCCTACTCCGTGTCTTGATGCCCCCCCCCCTTTCCCCAAGCTCCCTCCCGCCCCAACCCCCCCTCTCCACTACAACCGATACGAGGCAGTAATATAATACAGGAGTAGCGCTCGGCATGCCTGATGCTGCCTCCCGCTTCTGTTTCAGGAGGCCACAACCGGGCGTCTGTGCTTAACGTAAATGCGCTGCATCATTACCCAAACGCCCCGCGGCAACTCTTTGTACAGCGGCAACGGCGAGCATGAGTGGAACACTTATAGCTGGGATGATAGCCATCCAAATGTATAAAATGTCGTCAAAGTATGGGACAAAATTGTCGGTGGTTTATTCATTGGCCAATGAGACTGTTGGCTTTTGGATATTCATGGAATTGAGGGGATACTTTTTCTTTTTATTCACGTGTCACTGGACATTCCGATTGCTGCGTATATCGTCGGGCTGTTATTGGAGGAAATGAAATTCGAGGCGGGAGATGATTCAATAAATTTGGGAGTTGGGGGGGGGGGGGGGGTGAAAAATCACTGATGAAAATCTTCGCTAAATGATTTTCGTCTGGTGTGGGGGCATTCCAGGGATTTTCAATAGTTAAAATTGAATAATTTTATGGGGAAAGACGGGGGAAACGGAATTTCTTTTTTAATTCGGAAATTTTGGGGTGGATTTGGAGAGGGGTAATTTGTGGGCATGGATGGATCTGGTGGTGGTGAGTTGATTATTATTTAAAATGGGATTAGTTTAATTGAGGGAGTATTCAAGTAAGTTATGAAATTCTCGTTTTTTTTTTTATCGAAAATTAAATATTTCTTACGACGTCAGTGGAACAGGGAAATTTGTTTTAATTGGAAAACTCGGGGGATAATTCGGGAATTGTTAATTAGTAGGCAAGTCTGGATAGTTTCGCGGCGAGTAAATTATTATTTTAAATATGATTAATTGAATGGAGGAAATATTCAAGTAGGTCGTGTAATTCTCATTTTTTTTCCTGTCAAAGTCTAAAAATTTCACAATTCCTTTCCCTGATATACAATCTAGTTTAACGCTCCCGGAAATTTCTGGTTAACCGTAATTTCATGAGCTTTCAATTTTTCATTCCCCCCAGCGATGACGAAATCACCGAAAACCTCACAATTTCAATTCAATTCACCGTCAAACTTAATGTCTTATTATCATGTATTACAAGATGATGACGAATGACTCTCGATTTGTTCTGCCTCGATAAAAATCAACCGAACTTGAATTAAAATTTAATTTATGGAAACACGATTGTATTTGAAGTACGCGATAATCCAACAAACACTCATTAATCATCAAATAATTTTCGAAGTATTTACCGTTAATCGTAAAGTCCATCTAATTAAACAATAAAAAAAAAATTGTTGCTTGGATCTCCTGGATATTTCCAATTTTCGTGATTCCGTCCGCTTAAAAATTCAAATTCGCTGAAATAAAATTCAAGCTTCCCCCAGGAAACTTTCACCCCCTTCCTCCGTTCACCCCCCCACCCCCCCCCCCTCCATTTCCACTGATACCAGAAATAATATTAGTGCCCGTTGATCGATACCAATACCGGAGGAGCACAAAAATCCCCAGACACATCCAGAGAATGAGTGGAGTAAAAAAAAATGTACGGAGGCGGCCCTCTTGTGAAAGTTCCCTTTACCTTGATGACAAAGAGCCCGTTCGCCTCTCCGGCGAACCTCACTCAATGGAACGGACGAATGGTTATGGAAACAGCATTTAATTTGCATAGAAGGAGCGCCTCTTTGTCGAGTTGCCGGGGGAAAATGTGAGTGAGATGGGGAATGAGTGTATAAACGAATGAGAGAGGGGCATCCGAGAGAGGAGAGGCTACTCTCCCTCGAATGCCGATATACTGGAGGACCCAGTAGTAGTGAAATAGGTGGGGGGCGAGGGGGCTGGGAAAAGAAGAAAAGGAGAAAATTCTCGGGGTGGGGAGTCGTGTGTACTCACCTCTCCTCGCCTTTATGCCGATCAAAAGAGCATTGTCCTTTATCTATCGATTCAATCGTATATTTTATTCAGATTACGCGTTACCCGCGAACACAACGAATCTCTTTATGATTGGCCATCGCCGACCCATTGTGGGCTTACCCTCTCCACTGGGCGTCTTGTCTACCCCTCGACACTTCTCGCATTCCCTATTGGCTTTTTTTTTTTTTGGTGACTCTTGAGGACTAATTAGACGTTATCAGAGCCTGGAATGTGAAGTAAGACATTATTCGTTTTTTTATTGATTTTATTTGCAGTGGCAGAAAAAGGTAAACGCAAATATGAAATATGCTATTTTTTGAATAATTTTTTAGAGGTTATGAGGGGGGATTAAATGAAGTAATGATTAGGAATGGCAATAATTTTTAGGGGAGGCGATAAATGTTAGGAGAGGATAGCGAATTACTCTGAAAAAATTAAATTGAAAAGAAATTTCAATTCAATTTTTCCATGGAGTAATTGAACTGAAATCGCTAATGTTTATTGACTTTTTCTTAGAATTTTTACTGGTAAAATTCTTTACAATTTCAGTGAAGTTGATAAAAATACATGAAAGTAGATTAGCTAAAATGCATTTGTATTTCTTTTTGATTCGTATTGCTTGTACTCAATCGAAAAAATCGCAAAAGTCGAGAGAAGTCTCTTCCATTCGTGTTTCTTTTTGATTTGTATTGTTTTGAAAAAATGAGCCATAAAAATAATTGAAAATAGTGTAAAAAAAATTATTAACCTTGCGATTGGAGAAAAATTTGTCCGTCCGATCGCCGATGCCCATAAAAAATAATCACCTACCGCGATAAAGAGGGATAAGGAGAAAAGGTGATCAATCATGATGAATTTATTTATCAGCTCGGAGGTTGCGTGCAAAAGTACACACGTTTAGTATGTACCTCCCTCGGTACTTGCCCCAGTTAATGCGGTATAATTCCTCGTTGACGTTTGCGAGTCGTTTGGCAGGACGACTCGTTTACGTGGGACGACCGAGATATCGATAGTCGTTTCACACTGTGTTGTGCCATTGGCATTAGACAAAGACGGATGGACAGAGACTCTGAGTATTACATGTATATCAGTTTAATGTGGACTAGGATGGCTGGCGTCCTACTCAAGGAGGATGCCATTTGCCGGACGTTTGGAGAATTACGAGACTAATGAGGACGACCCTTATATGGGCCATCGATCGTACTTGTTCCTCAGACGCGACTTTATTTCATACAGAAAATCGAAAAATTGCGATTGCATTCGTATCACTCATTTATCGCCATTCGTTATCTCGATATAAAAATAATAAAATTATTTCTTCATTTTTTAAAAGATCTAGAAACACCTATTTTGTAAGATGTCGATTTTAAGTCAATTTTCTAAGGTACGAGTGGAGTTCGAATCGGGTGAGAATTTCTAAGATTTAAATCGCATTCTATTTTTTTTTTTTCTTAACGACAAACTATTTTAGTTTAGGCGTTTAGCGAAATTGAACTGCCCCAACTTGAAACAGTTTAATCTTAAGACGAGTCTGAGAATTCAAAAGTTCCAAGCCATTAAACTAACGGTGCTAAGAGTTCTCTGAGAAAAACCACATGGATATAAAAATAATAAAATTATCTATCGTTTTTCAAAAGATCTAAAAACTCTAGTTTTCATAAGACTTCGATTTTAAGTCAATTTTATCAAGTCAAGAGTTGAGTTCAAGTGATTTGAGAATTTTTAGTCTTTAAATGGCACTCGATTTTTTTTTAATGACGAATTATTTTAACTGCGTACAGGAAAATTAAACGAGTCCAATTTAAGACAGTCTAATCCTAAGACCACCCTTAGAATCCAAAAAGTCCTTAATCAACTGAACCAACGATTCCAAAAATTCCATAAGAAAAACCACGTGGATATAAAAATAACAAAATCATTTGCAATTTTTTAACTATTTTATTACCACCATCAAACTTTCCCAACTTGAGACAGTCCATTTCTAAGCCGTGTGAATCCAAAAATTGCGAAAACGATTAAACTGACGATTCCAAGATTTCCACAAGAAAAATCAGCCGATTAACCGATAGATGGCTTCCGACCCAACCGTGGGATTCCCCCATATCATTACGCCCGTCGTTGGAGCGGCTCGCGAACAGCCAGAGATGCGCTAAGTCCCCCCACACAAACATTTTCCCATCAATACTTCAGCATCTCCCACCGGCTCCGATGATATTTCACCAAGCAATTTGCCACTTCCCAATTAATAATTAAAAAAAAACAACTGATGTCCATGGACGCGGCAGTCAAGCTCCCTGGACATGAAGAAGGAGGAGAGAGAGAGAGAGAGGGAGAGGGAGAGAGAAAAAAATCCTCACAAATACCTGGATTACTCTCAGATAAATTCGAAAGTTCCCGGACTGGTTTCAATTAACATTTTTCCTACTGTCCCGGTGTATAGCGGTAAAACAGGCAATGCCCGGTGTAAACTTACGTCTATTACTATTCTTGGTAAAATAGGTTTTCACCTGTCCTCTAAAGTGTTGTGTGAATATACCATACACTATATGGCAATATCAACTTTTGAATATTAGGAATTTTAATTCGTCTGATAATGCCAAGTACTCTGACAGTTTAATCTGAACGTGGGGGAAAATATTTCCGGTTATTAGCGTTTAGTTATCGGTCATTGGCGTCGAACTAATGCGACATGTGGACAACTGGTGAATTCCTGTTTACTCGAACGAGACCAATCGTGAGTGGATCCAGCAATCTATCCACCATTGGTGCACCGTTGGAAAGTCTATTTACATCTAATATGCTCAAGTGATACGTCACTTTGTGAACACTGACTTGATCGTTATGAGATCATTGACGTGTGGGTAAACACCTGCAACTGATTATTAGCACATACCGGAGGGAGTTTTTTTGTTGAATAATTTCAACACTGGGGAGGGGGAATTCGAGAGTTTTCCTTTTGTTTGTTCCATCGAATTAGGTTGAGACGGAATTGCAAATCATTTTCCCCGGGTTATTCTCTAATTGCTCCTTTCAATTGAATGGAAGGTTTTTAATTATTTAAATATTCACAATATGTTTCACGATTCATTGCTCATTATTTATTTATTTTAGGCAGCGTAATTTGATGTTAATGGAACAGTTGTTTCGGAATTGCAAATTCAGATGAGAAGTGTCTCGAAATGATTACTATTTACGTAATAAAAAATATAGACAAATAATTTTGATAATGCACGGATAAATAACCACTGACGGGTGTATAATTTTTGCAAAATTTAGTAAATATTACTATGGTTGAGACTGTATTATAAATAATTTCATTCATGTCACTCTCAAATTCTTTCATTAATTTAAATAAATCGGGGGGAAATTTTATTGGAACTTTTTGAATTATTTAAATATTCACACCACGTTTCACAGTTGTTAATCATTAACTTCTGATTATTCATTAATTTTACGTCACGCAATTTGGAATTAACTGACCAATTGTTTTTTAATTGAAAATTGAGACAAGAAGTGTTTAGAAAATTATACTGATTACGTAATGAATGTCTCAAAAAATACAACCAAATAATGATCAGCATTTTCAGCTATCGTTGTCTCGACATTACCACCGAACAATAATATTTTTTTAGTTTTCACATGGCGACCTACGTTTGATAATCCACTGATAAATGCCCACGTCCTGAAAATAATGTGTATCTCGGTCAATGTGAACACCAGGTGTTGAAATATTAAGCCATGAAACAATATTTGCGCGTTACACAGTGCAATAGTATATCATACACATGTAACGCCAACGTCAAAACTGCTGGGCTTTGAGATATATGGTATATCCGTGTTTGACCTCAGCGAAACGATAACGCGCCACCAGAGAGAGTACGGACAGTTTGACGCGCAATTAAACACAACATAAATGTTGAGGGGGTATCGCGCTAAAATGCAAAGGCGGGTGCCTGCGGTGATATAGCTTCTCTTTGCCATTCGAGACATTGGGAGAGAGAAGGAGAAAGAGAGAGCGAGAGATGTAGAGGGATATTTATTTAGGATTTATGGATTTGAGAGGACGAATTCGGTAATGAGATTTTATGATTTTCGAGATGACGATGATTGTCGTTCATTCGCATTTTGATATAGTCTCTGCAGGGCGGGCTTGAGAACATCTTAATTTATGGCATTACGGTTAAAAATGTGGTTTAAACCGAGTTTTAAGTACGTTACGAGTGAAATTTAGAATGTCGTTAAATGAGAGGCTTCGCCGGGTAAAAATCAGACTGTTGATGAACACATTTTTATTAAAAAAATGAGATATTTAGCCTAAGGTCTTAATGTAGAAATTTAAGATCCTTATAAGTACTCAAGTGGTGGGGATTCAAATGTTTTAAACATAAAAAATAAGGTTTAGTTGGAGATTTATTATCTCCACTCGAGAATTTTGAAAGTAACAACTTTAATTTTTTAGACATTAATTTCTTCAGCTCAAGTCTTAAGTTGAGACATAAAAATTATATTTTAAGGCCCCTTCAAATTATAATATCATTTGTTTGTGTCGAAAGTGGCAATGAGAACATCTCAATTACAGACTCTTGTGCAGTCAGCATTTCCAACAACAAAGAAGTAAAATCTTAGACAGACCAGATGACTAGTAAAATCCAGTTTTTATAAAAATCAAAAGTGAAATAAGACTGTAATAGATGACAAATTATTTGAATAATCTATTTCATTATCTATTCTTTTATTTTTCTGAGTCCACGCGTCTTCTCTGAAGTCGGCATTACATGATTAGTATTGTGTTCATTTTCCTCCCGATCAGACATTTTATATTTTAAAAAACATTCTTAATAACTAGACTCGCGCATTGTTCAATATAATAAATAATTTGCTGTAGGGATTGCTTGAGTTTAAAGCAATAAAAAAAACCACTTTATTTTCGAGCAATTGAATTTTGAATAGAAAAAGAAACAGATAAAGAAAAAATTTGAATAACCCTCGCTATTTATATGTCCGGTCGGAAAGCCAATAAATCCGATCATGTGTGGATATAAAGGGGAAGTAGGTGTATAAAGAATGGTTGAGTTTTCCAACAACTGCCGATTTGTCTCCGCACAGTCGAGGTACTGAATGGCAACAAAACGGAGAGTCTTCACCCCTCGTGGCACCGGGGGTATCACAATGCCCTCCCTCAATAGTCCTTCTTATGCCGAGTCGAGGGTGAGGTGAAAGTAAGAAAAGCGAGGGAAAGGCACTCAATTCTCAGTTGAGAGAGAAGCCGGCCGAAATTTACTTATTTCACTGGACCTGGACATTGGGAAGGTGCCTCGGGATAACTGTATTACTCGCTTACGCTTTTTTCAGGGGCTCCCAGGGAGATCGTCGGATAATGATATGAAATCTGCATGGGCGAGAGTCTCTCGGGATAAATGCCGACAGGGGGTGGAAAGCCTCTTGTATTTTTCAGTCGTCGACAAATGTGGGAAAACACTTATGGGATTTGGATGATTGATGTGACAATATTTATGAATTTTTAAGTTGTAGATTTATTGATTATTGTTTTTGCCGGGGTTGATATCAGAGGAGGGAATTTATCAAGTCTTGCAGATTTTTGTAACGGGAAATTTGGTTTATCTCTCAAAAACAAAAATTAAATATTAAAATTGTCCAGACCAGTGCATAATTTTTTCGAATTATAGTCAATTTTACAATGCAGTTGGATAATGTTTTCCGGAACGTCGGCAATACCACACCATTACCATACGCAACGATAATAATTATGAATTATTGTCTACAGAGAAAAATGCAAATCCAAAAACACCAGTTGACTATTTCGCGTAAATCAGGTGTCATACGCTGAGAAAAAAAATTTTATTTCCTAAGTAAATTCAGTTAAAAAAAGAAAATATTCGGAGGGCAACCGGCAATGTCTGATAAATTAATTTCACCCAGCGGAATTTTTTTTCCCAGCGTAGTAATTTTTACAATTACTCAATTCCGGAAATTAGGTTCATAGGATAGTGGAGATTATTAGAAACTATTAACTCCACTTTCCCTGAAATCACTGAAAAAATGTTTCGGATAAATCATGCGATTGAAATTGAACATTTCCGCGAGTGAATCCATCACAATTTTTCCCTCCTTTGATGTCCCCCCGACGTGCGCTCTCGAACTCTTCCTTCAGCATTATCACCGGGCATGAGAGAGGAATAAAAAATGGAACGGCATTTCCGTCGCGTCCTTATTTAGGGAATAAGGGATAAAGAAACAGTTCTAAACCAAACGCCGGGAGGGAAGCTAGAGAAGTGCCACCACGCACTTGGCGGCGCTTAAGTTACTGCCGCGAACCAGCCGTGAATATAAATCCGCAGAGAGCCCCTCTCCGTTATTGTTTTCCAGATCAGGAGAGAAATATATGTATAGACGAGTTTGTAACCACTACTGCCTTTATGTAGCCTTATTCTATACGCACTTTGTGCCAACTCCGAGCGCAAAAGCGCCGCGAATGCTAACAAAATGCTTATTGAGGGGCTTTTTTTTTCTTTTCGCGTTTGAATGCACTCGGCTAGTTGTGACATTTATACGGTACAGGCTGACCAACTACAGAGAAATTTTTCCTTGTGAAGTCATGACAATTAGTGGTTGGGCAAAATAAAGTGGCTTGATTGAGCATTGTTGGGGGATGAATGGATTTGGAGGATTTGGTGTTGATGCAGGTGCCAAGATGACGGTAATCGGTACGTGAGATATCCTTCAAGGACAATATAAACGTTCCGGATTTTTTAGTTGCTAAATTTTTTAACTCAGACAGATGGACTTAAATTTATCATGGAATTTCCGAATTTCAGATTTTTGAATTTCAATTTTGGGGAGGAAAAAAGTAATTCAATTGGAATATTACGACAAGCACGACGTGAATACTCAGTACCAAATGAAACTGATTTTTCAATTGATTTAAAATGAATGGAATCAATGAATTTGAAGAATTTTCCATACTTCTGAATTTTTTATTGCGAAATTTACGGAATTTGAATTTATCATGGGACACAGAATTTTAGATTTGTTTCGTTTCAATTTTGAAGAAAAAAAAATTGTCGAATGCAAATATTTTATCAGCAGCAAATTAAGAGTACTCAGTGCCAAATGACGCCAAATTTTCCATTAATTTAAAATCAATCAATGAATTTTCCCGAGTTTTCCAGATTTCTGTTGATTTTTAGTCAAAAATTGGCCATAAATTGGAATTCTTTTGATGCCCTAATTTCTTGAAAATTTCATGAAACCCAATCGAGTAAAATTTGCAATAAAAAATTCCAACAAGCCTAGATTTTTCAATGAGCTCAAGCACTTTAATGAGCTCCAGATTTTTTTCCTTCAATTTTGGCCAGTAAAAAAACTCTAATACAAATATTTCATCAGCAGGACTTCACGAATACTCAGTACCAAATGAACTAAAATTTTCAATCAATTCATACTAAATCAATGAACTTCCCCGAATTTTCAAAAAATTGTTTATCCTCACGAAACAATTGGTCCTAAATTTCAATTTTTTTATTTTTCCCCACAATTTTGAATTTTCTTTGTGAAAATTCCGCGAGCCCTTAAATCGAGTCCAGTTTAAAATAAAAAAAAAGCAACAATCATGGGTCATTTAATGAGCTCAAGCTGTTTACATCCTCCCCAATGCGAAACAATTACAATTAATGTCACATCGTATGTTGACGTCCCCGAGATTTTAAACTAAATACCACGCTTGTCATATGGCGATTAGTGGGGGGGGTTGGTGCCACAAGTGAGCGCGGGGATGATCGATGGTGGTCATAAATAATGCAACAACCCTCTACTGTATAGTCGTCCCAGTGAGCGAGCACCCACTTTCAGTACAACAGTGTTACCCCCTCGGTTCCGGTGACAGCCCCGCAATACTCCGATATCGCCACGCAACCCGTGGCATTCATTGCTCTCCGCCTTCGGCCTCCTCGAGAAACCCTCCGTCGACCTCTGCCAAGCCATTTAATTTCGATACGCATTATTAATTACGTAATTAGTAATTTCTGTCCAGTTGAGTTAGTGGAATTGATCGATGGGTCTATTATGGAGTTATTAATTCTTATGGAATTGGCAAATGATCGATTACACATTGTAATAGATTCTACGGTGGAATGTCTCGTATCTTCACTTTTAAGACACTACAGTAGGTCTTAAATTTAATGGCTGACAATTTTTTATTTGCTAAATCCCTTGATTTTAGCGATTTTTTAAAGGAAATTTTGAGTTCAAAAATTGCCAGAGGCATTTAATAACAATAAATTTTCTGAATTTTAAAAGAAGAGAATATTGAGAGGCATTTAAGATCTCCAATTGTTGGTGAAATAGAGAATTCTACGATTATGGCCCCTAGAAATTAAATTCACTGTCACTACCTGGAATGGGTCTATTATGAAGTTATTAAATGTTAAGGAATTGGTAAATAATCGATTACATATTGTAATAAATTGTTGGGAGGGATATTGTGTATCTTTGTCTTTAAGACACTTATAGGTCTCAAATTTAATGACTGAAAATTTTAATAGCTAAAGTTTTTGATTCTAGCGAATATTTTAGGAAACATTGAATTAAAAAATTTCCAGAGGCATTTAATAAATGTTCTACATTTTAAACGGCGAGAATTGTCAATGTAATTTAAGAACTCCAAATTTCAGTACAATACAAAAAGTTCACGGGAAATTTCGGCTAATGGTATTATATAATGACGCGTGCCGAAGACGAGGGTTGTAAGTACGTGGGGAATCCTTGTCTGATTCTCCTCCCGAGGTTTGAATACGATTTTCCCGCCACAATGGACGAGAGTGAGCATTCTAACCTCGCTCCGCCGGGTTAGAAACGTTCACTTTCGGTCCATGTAGGCCGAAAAAATATTAAAACATAAAAAATAGTCTCAAACTCGTTTTCACTAGAACTCTTTTGAAAAGTACTAATCAACAAAATCATTGGATCAACTCCACCCCAATTTGAGGGTTAGAATTCCTATATCGGTCCGCTTTCACTCTCGGCAATTTTCGGCGCGCCTCGTGAGGGTTCGATTGCCACCGCCAACGCTCGAGTCCCGACCTCCGGCATCCAGAAGCAAAGTACAGCTGATGTTGGAGCATTGGCAAAATCACTCGATAACCATCAAAAATTCCTCCACTCATATTGAAAAAAATCTAGCATTCCACTAGGAAATGAAGAACTATCATTCAACAAGTTAATAATTGCCTTATTATCCGGTGAATCCCGAGGTGTTCAACCACATTTTTCCAATGGAATAGGATTCTAATGGTAGATTGAACACACCAGGTGATGAAGGGGTGTAAGTCACGTGCCGTTGACCCCTGAAAATGATGCTCGCACGGGCACAAACCATTATCTTCACCAAGCGCAAAGTCTCTCGCGCGCGAGAGAAGAAGAGGCGATTATGATTTATGAATACACGCTGAACGGCCGTTATACCACCGTCCAGAGAGACCGTAAATTAGATTTAACTTAAACACAGGGAAATTTTCATCGTCGAACTTTCATAAATTACAGCGCGTGTCTGGGATGAGATGTGCGTATATGTTCAGAGGCCGAACCACGAGTTCACATTGAAAATTTATTGCTCATCAGGGAGAGCCTACTATTGTATCCATAGATTTTTGCCATAACAATGAAATGTTTATCAAACAACCCTAAAAAACCCCCCCCCCCCCCCCCCCCTACACTGAGACATTAGTTTTTCACCATCAGCTCGCTCAAACACAGCCCATTGAACATTTAATTCTCCAGTTGTTGATAATTCATTCGAAAATAAAGAATAAATAGTTTCAAGTATTTACCGAGTGATCCTTTTGATGTCTGAGGGAGTAAAGGATGGCAGACGTAAATTCTACGAGACTTATTCTAACAGTCCTAGCTCTCTGCATCTTGTATTATACGAAAGAGAGGACACGGAATGCTTGTTTAAGATATCAAAGAGACACGAGAGAGGCTTTTGCCTGAGCTCTTGGCATCAGTACTAGAACTCAATGATCAACTATCCAACTGAAGAAGGGGGCAAGTTAAAAATGGGGACTGAGAGAGAGAGAGAGAGAGAGAGAGAGAGAGAGAGAGAGGGCGGAGGCAAAATAACCCCGGAGAAAGTCAGCGAGGAAGGTGTTGGGATAATAGAGTTTCCTTCAGCTCTGACTAAGGGGATGATTCTTTCTAATTTGTCACTTCCTCTCCCTCTCTCTCTCTCTCTCTCTC
>JAPYZM010000658.1:0-27206 GCA_030522845.1 Psyttalia concolor
ATGAAAAGAGAGGGGCTATATCGATCGGAAATTTCCTCAGCTTTCCAAATCTGGGCGAACTTTGTCGCTCCGCCTGATAGTTTTCAAGATATCGGCAATATTGTGCCAAAAACTTCGAAAAAGGGCCCTAAAAGGCGAAAGTAGAAACCCCTAGAACCCCCTGAGCCTCCAAAAATGCTTGAAAAACGACAATAACATTAACATTCGGAAGCTGAGCTCATCTCCCATCGATATATACTCTTGACAAGAGATTAGCAGAAAAAAAAACAATTCATTTCAATTTTACCCTTCAATTTACCCCCCTCTCATTATCAAATATAATCAGAATCCCCTGAATGACTTCCGCCTGATTTTTCCCGCATTAACAATATTTCCAGTGGAACAAATAAAGGGACCGGAAGAGGTTCGAGAGCGGATTGTAGCTGCAGCGAGAACTGCAAGACAGGGACCGGACTGTCCACCGGAACTACGTCCCGAGTATAATCCCAGCCAACATCCGCTCTGTGACCATCTCATCCATTATCACGAGCATCACATTACCCACAACGGTATAGTATATGCATACTCATCCACTCCGCACCGATACCCCACCTATTTTCAATGACGCTCAGACTACCGCATAATACCAACTGACCCAACACACCGACAGTTTTATCCATCACCGGAAATGCTACCCCGGTTTAACCAATGTTCGACCTAGCGACAGTGGTGAAATCAATAGTTGACTCCAATACGAGAATTTATTTGCTGAAATTGGGATTGATAAGCCGATTTGAGGGGGATTTACACTGGGCACGAACAGCCATTGTGATTTGTTCGTTGCTATTCAATATTTTTAACAAGCGGTATTCACAAAAAGGTTTGCAAAATTTAAAAAAAAAATCATTTGCAATAAATTAAGCGAATGACGACTTCGCTAATTAAAGATGCGAATTTTTTCGTGAGATTTTTACGTCTCAAAGTAATTAAAAAAATGTCATTTAATTGACTTTAAAATGTTGAAGTAACAAATATCAGTGCAAATATCCAATTTCCCCCAATTGCCAAAATAATCAATTGAAAATTACTCCACCCAAGTAATAATGGGCATTACTCTCCCCCCCCCCCCGCCCCCGCCCAAGCAATTACCCCTTAAAATCAAATAATGTCTAAACAGGTAGAGTAAATCGATAGCTAGCAGTTCCATTCGAAATAAATTGCAGAGTACAAAGTGACTCTATCATTACTATAGCGTAATAACTGCGGTAGAACCAGCCAATTGCTTATCGCTCAATTTTAAACTCTCTTACCCCCCTCCAAAACCATAAACGCCTCGTGAATTCCCTGGTTTTACGAGCCCCCCATAGTTCCACACTCGCGCACATTTCTCATTCATCTTTCTCTCTTAATTTTTTTTCTCCTTCCCCTCCCTTTTTTTTCGTGAAAACTCATTGTACAATTTTTTTATGATCTACAGTGAAAGAGGATGAAGGTCGTACACTCTGGCTGGACACACAGAGTCACGCAAGTAGCAGCGCAAGCTCGACCGACGATGACTATTCCTGGCAGTGGCCCACGAGCTTTTGGTCCCAGTTCAAAGTGAGACATTCAGAATTTTTTTTTTTCAATTTTTTCCCCACCAATTAGAGACTACAATGTCTAGTCAATTTACTAATTTTAACTGTTGGGTAGTTGGATATGGGATGAAATCCGTGTTAACTAAGCGAGCCCAATAATTTATTTAAAAACAAACTAAATTTGTTTTAGTATTTTTTTTTAAATAATAAAGAGTGAAATTTTTGGTTGAAATTGAAAGGAAGACAAACCCACTTATTTCAATTTTTTTTTAACTCTCATTGAGGCTATCGTTTGTTTTAACTTGCAACTTTAATTTGAAGATATTTAATTAAAAATCCCCACTCATTCAATCCCTCATCCGTTTGGCCCTCAGGTATTATCAGAGAGAAACTTCCAAGAGGCAAAATCCCGAATGTTGTCTCGACTGAATTGGCTCCAAACAATAGGCCTTGGAATACTCGCGGGACTCTTGTGGTTGAGATTACCAAGGACTGAGGCGGCCCTCCACGACATCCAGGGATGGATGTTCTTTAGCACAACTTATTGGATGTTATTCGCGCATTTTGGAACTCTATCCAGCTGTAAGCCCTCCCATCCCTAACCACATTTAATCATTTCAATTGAAAACAATAAATCACCTGAAAATTGTATTCTCAACATTTACAGTTCCCCCAGAGCGCGAAGTCATCAACAAAGAGCGACTGTCAGGCTCATATCGACTGTCTGCCTATTATTTAGCTAAAATGGTGGGTGAACTGCCACTCACGATAACTCTACCAGCAGTTTATCACATCATCAGTTACCCAATGCTCGGATTCCACAATCCGGCTGTATTTCTCGCACTACTCGCATTTCTTCTACTCAATACTGTAGTCGCACAAGTGAGTTGTTTTAAATTTATCTCATTTTTGAATAAATTTAAATTAAATAAACTGATACGAAAGAATAATTTTTTTTTCAACTCCTCCAATAATTATTATATTTTCCAAGATTCATTGAAAGTCATGACAAATCTAATTATCCTCTAGAATAATATATTTGATCTAATTGAGACCTACTCAAAATCGTCTGAAAGATTTTAATTTGGAGATACAGTTTTTAAAAATAAATACTTCCCTCAAATAAATAAATATTTAATAAAAACAATCTGTTCACTCATTGTACTTTTTCTTCTAATAGAGCAATTAATTTCAATTATTTCAGAGTGCTGGATTTTTCGTTGGTGCATGCTGTCTTGACCTGCAGGTCAGCATAACAGCGTCTGCACTTTATACCTTAGCAACACAACTACTTGGTGGATATTTGGCAACGGCTGTACCGCCGTGGCTTGCGTGGGCACGATACGCTAGTATGGTACACTACGCTTACCAAAATATGCAGATACTTGAGTTTGGTGTTGGTGATCCAATAACGTGAGTCTGAGCTAATACATTATTGACAATTTAGTGTACCGGCCTAGCCTGTCCAAAGCAATAAATTGCCCGCTCGAAATCCAATTGAAAAATTTCCAAAAAGGGAGAGAGAACAAGAAAAGCCACAGAAATTCGAGGAGAAAAAAACTGTGACCTCCAATTAAATTCCTCAATTAAAAATAATAAATTGTGACAAATCCTGAACAAATTGCTGACAGCTAATTAAATTCTACGACTGAATTTATATACTAGAAAATTATAATTAATTGATGGACGCCATATTCTTTTAATTGTTCTTCCCTGAGCCAATTTAGTCAGACAAAAAATCGCTAGGGAAAATTTTCTTTTCACCGAGTCAACGTAAACTTTGACTTTAATCACCCTCGGTCAACCCTTCTCTCAACCTCCTAATTAAATTTTGCCCCCCCCCCCCTCCCTCTCGTGTTTTAATATCAACCCCACCAAATTGAATTGAATAATTAAAAATAATTCATTGTGATGAATGTTAAACAGGTGCTCACAACCGAGCAAATTCCCAGAGTGCAGAAACGGGACAACGATACCAGTCTCAGCAATTCTAGAGAGCCAAGGAGGCCGTGGCTCGGGTCTACCCCTTTGGGCAAACACAGCCGTTCTCCTAGCTTTTCTCGTTGTGTTCAGAACCCTCGGTTATCTCGTATTACGTTATTACCGGGTTCCCAAGTGAACGACAAATGAAAAAATATTAAATTAAAAATCGACCACATAGTATGAAAAAGAAAAAAAAATGTTCATAAGTTTTTTTTTTCCACGAATTTTCACGAATCTTTTCACTATCAATTAATTATCGATTAATTCATTTACTACGACTACGATTTAATTGCGTAACGGTGGGGATTGTTGAGGGGATGCATTGGAATTTTTTCTTTTCTTTCTGTCGTGAGAAGTGAATTGTCATCTCTCCGAGGAAACACGCACACATCAGTCTGTGAATGAATTTTGTTTTATTGATAAAAAAAAAAAAAATTTGAGACAACTATTTCTTGAGTTGTCAACTGAATTTTTCACAAATCTGAATTAAACTATAATTTACATTGAAAACTCCCGGCAAATAAAATTTCAATACAATCTTATCGATTACCAATTGTTGTTTAAACGCAAAAAAAATCATGAAAATTCAGGAGAATGTCGTCAGTTGAATTAAGAACAAAAATTCCCTACGAAAAATTAAAATTGTCTTCAATATAAAAAATTACGAGAAATAACAGCCCCCCCTCCCGTGTAAACACGCACACATAAACTCATCAATGCCCTTCATTCTCAACTACCCCCCAATAATTCACCCCCGAATACTTCCCACCGCTACGAAAAAAGAAAAATTAAATAAATAACGCGAGACTAAGAGACTTGGCGAATGAAACCTACATGTAGATATTTTATACGAAAAAATCACAAAAATCGAAAAAAAAAAAAAAGGTTTAATAATAGTGCGATCGAATGATTAAAAAAAAAATGTGACGAAGAAAAGTTTAATATTAGTGTGTGAGTGATATCCGCGGCAAGAAAGGGTATAATAAAACAAAAATATAAATTGCTACTGCCGATAATGAGAGGAAACCAATTGACTGAACTTTTTACGGGCGATGAACATTTTTACGAGAAAGCAAGATGAAAAAAAAAAACTACCGACATTTGTATTTAAGAAAGTTTGATTTTTACATTAGTTAAGCTTTTAGTTATGTACCCTGTAACGTTATTAATTATTCGATGAATCGTTTCATTATTTTTACTCTCATTTTTATCGTAAATACATTTATTATTATATTCATAGATAGATTATCTAGTTTATGACAATTGAATGTGGAGATTTGGGGCGAAGTGATGAAATATTGTGCTGCCAACAAATTAGGAGAGGTGAATGTCAGATAGAAACAGATGGGAAAAAAATTGACCAGAAAAATCCAGCGAATTCGGTGGATAAATTCTCTCAACTTTATATTCAAATTTATATTAATTTTTGGGAAAAAATTATTTAACCTAAGTTCTATTGTTAATTCTCCACCAAAAAAAATAATTCCATTTCAATAAGAATTTTTTCTGGAATGATTAAAGCATTTTGATAAAATTTTCAATTAAAAATTTTATCTATTGATTAATTTTTGTAGGCTCTATTACTCATCATCCAAAAATAAATAAATTTTTTGAATTTTCCCCCGAATTCCCAATCATCTAGAAAATTTTTTTTCACATCCCCTCAGTGTAAAAATTATTTCGATATTAAACTTGTATTTAACATTAATGATATTGAATTATCGTCACTGTAAGACGTTTGATAAAATCACGATAACAGTCGCAAGCCTGCCTCCAAGTCATGTGAAAAAATTCTGACAGCAGTTCCAAATGAAGGAACAAAGTATTTATAATTACAATCGATAATCGATAATATCGAGACAGCCACTAGACAGTTTGAGATGAATAAAGACAAGGGGCAATGCAGAGAGGAAAAGTTATTGAAAAGAAAAACAAAATGAAAATGAATATTGTAATTACTCATCCGAGTCTACCCTGTTATTGCAAATTAGCAAATTGAGTGGGTGAAGAATGAAACAAAAATAATAATAATAATAACAATAATTGCGATATTGTCATTTTACTTTCTACCATGTACATAGAAAACAATTATTATTAACCAAGCATGTACCATGCCTAACGGACTGAACGATATTGGGGTTGCAGCCCCTCTATATTACATTATGTGCATGTATTTTATAAATATATAAATACATTCGTGTTAATCGACGAGAACAAAGAAAAGAAAATTACGGCTAATGTCCCTTAAACTGAGAACGTTTTTAATATCAAAGTGTTTTGGAATCCTTTTCTCGTGGAAAGTTCGTAACAGTCGTCATGAACAAAAATGGAAAAAAAAAAAACAAGAAAATTAATATGAAAATGCCAGTGTTTGTTAAAATAATATATTGATAGTTATATTATTCCTATATTATAGGCGGATGTTGTAATGCATTTTTAGGGTGAGTGGGGAGAACTCGAATTTCAATCGATCGTGTGGTTTTTGGGAGGTATTTTCGAGGTGGAGAGGGACGAGGTGAGGAAATTATTTTTCCCCTTGTGCAATTGGTTTTGATAGAGAGATGAGAATTTTTTGAGATGATTGAATTATTCAAATTTAATCAATATTAAATGATAAATATTTCAAAAAGAATATCCACGTCCGAATATATTTCTCAACTCCTCCTCAAAAATTGGATTAACCCCTGCCTTTTTTTTTTATTTCGCTGATAGAGAAAAAAAAAAAAATCCCTAGCTCTCAGAGAATTTCGAGAACAAAATTCAAAAATACCGCAGATAAAATCAACCCACCCTCTTACTCCTCGCAATGAAACCTCAAAAACCACCATAAAAGAAAATTAATGGAAAATTGATAAATTTCGCTGAGCGAAATATTTTGTTTTGTTTACAACACCTGAAATATTTGCTTTTTCGTTGATAAAACGCAAGATCCACCAAGTGTTCAATGTGTTTCTGATTGAAATTGCGAAAATGAGAGAGATACCTTGAAAATGGAGACTAAGCCATCTTCATGTGGACTAGAACAATAAAATGTGTGGCTGACAGTTTAATTTCCTCACGCGAAATGAAAAAAAAAAAACCAAACCAAAAGGAAACTGTGCAAATTGGATCACGAAAACAAAAATCTGTTTTTTTTCAAACAAAGATTTGGCTGTGTTGTCGGCATCGTAAACGTTGTTCATTAATTTGTAACATTCTTCATTTTTTTCTTACTTAAAAACCAGACAAACCTTTAAGAACATTTTTTTCTTTTTAATGAATGAGCGAATGAATGTGAATGAATTGAGGGGAATATACCGAAGAGAAGAGAAAAATTAACGATGAGAGCTACAACAATTTTTTACCGTGAAAAAAAAAAAACAAAAACAAAAACAAAAAAAACCTATTGATACTGGAAATAAATGTTTTATTTCTGTGATCCTCGTGGGTCCAAACAAATATTTCGGGTCTATATACCTAAACACATACTTCCCTCGAACGTTTGATAAAATACCATTGAACGTTGAATTATTCGTTCTATACAAAGTAGTTTTACTCCAGAATGAACAAAAAAAAAAAATAATAACGAAAGAAATCCTTTATTTAAAAACTTTTATACGTGTATTTGTATTTCATACCTTGTAAAAACAGGGACGAATTTTTACGCTTTTACAGTAACAATTTTACACTGCCGCAAATTCGGTCGTTTTTACGGAATGAAAAAGAAAAAAAAATGACGAAAAAAATAATAATAATAATAATAATAATAAATGAAAAATATACAATTTTTTGTCGAAATGGCCCACACGTGTAATTCAATCGACGATTGTTATTATTTTTCATCTACTCGCTATTATTTCATTCTCCATTAAATCCACAAATTAATCATAAAACGCACGGCTTTTGTGCTCTCACAATGAAAAATTCTATTCACATGAACCATTGAATTCATTTCATCGTTTATTCATCCCGAGGCAATTGTTATCCTCGATTTTCAAAGCAGTGCCTTTTTTATTGAAATGAAAAGTATAACAGCAGCTAAATGAGAAAAAAAAAATCGTGCCAACCGAAATCGAAAGATTGGGTTTTGATAAAACGGGGGTGGGGATTTTTTTTTTTGTTTCAGGGAATTCCAGTTGATTGAGTGAATGACGAGATTGAACCCGGAGAAAATTCTTTGGTTTATTAATTTGTTTTAATTTCTGCGATTTTAATGATCCTAAATTGAGACTTTTAACAGCATCTGACTGAGATGATGATATCCAATATTAAAACATGAATGGTGTGTGAATGATGGATCTGAATGGACCCCAAGTTTTTGTGTGAACAACTGAATGACATTCGATTGTAGAATACGCAATACATATTGAGGGAGAAATTGAATTGAAGGCAAACAAATTTTTACGACAAACTGAAGTTCTGAATTATTTTTCGAAAATTCATCAGAAGTCATCAGTAGATTCGAAAAAAATTAATTTCACTCCAACATTCAGCATAAATATTTTAAAAAATATAACTCATTTTTTCTCATATCTCTCTCTCTCTTTCAAAACCTTAAAAAAACCTTAAAAATTCAAAATTACCATAACTTCAATGAAATTTCTGTCCTCGCGCCTCACACTGACACCTCAAAACGCGTTTGTTGTCGATTTTTCCCACAAACTCACCAATTTCTCCAATTTTTCCATCAAATGTCCCCATAATTACCCAATAAAAAATTTAAAATCCCAACTTGACTTGAAATAAAATTTTTCAACACATGAAGACTCAAAAAAAATTAAAAAAATTGGTAACTTTGTCTGAAAAATCATCAACTGGACCTAACACTCCAGAATATCATACACCCCAATATATTACGTCTGTAAATAACGACAAACCCGATGTTGTCAACCTCCTAATGCTAGAAAAAAAAAACCCCCTAAAATAAAGTGTTCTCGTTAAACTTTCCAAAAGATTACTCGGGGTACCAAGGATGCCAAAAAGTGTTCCGTTTCACTCGTGCGCCACTGACCAATCAGTTGGCAATCTCCATTATCCAATTATGAAGAACCACAAATAATAATCAGTCTAATGATTTCACTATTGCATAAACGAGAAGAAAGGGCAGTCTAAAGTGTTAAATACGACGAGGAAAGGGACGTTCCCATCAGAATAAATGAGCCAATAGATACCGAACAAGAGCAAAAAAAAAATAGAAACAAAAATAAGCAAACATCAACAACAACAGAAGAAAAACCACAATTCGAAAGATTTCATCGAACAATGCACAGCACACAATGTACTGTATATACTATAATCCCCCGATTATCTCCCTTTCCTCCCAATCAATGTAAATACAACCCAATTAGCACTAAAAAAAAACCCACAAAAAAAAAATCTAATGAGACCTATCACTATAAATAGACGATATTAATTAACTAATAGTATTATTCCTGTTGTCTGAACTCGCGAAATTAATTTTTCGCACAATTGTATACTTAGTACGAGAGAATGATTTTTTTTTTTTCATCATTTGTTTAACAATTCCTACTCATTAATT
This sequence comes from Psyttalia concolor, assembly GCA_030522845.1. Taxonomy (NCBI): domain Eukaryota; kingdom Metazoa; phylum Arthropoda; class Insecta; order Hymenoptera; family Braconidae; genus Psyttalia; species Psyttalia concolor. Next base: position 9,058 of record JAPYZM010000658.1, read on the forward strand.
AGAACCTAGACAAACTCGAGTTTTATTTCTTTACATTAATCTATTTTGTTTTACCATACTCTTTCCCTCTTTTGTTATTTCACTCGCGATCCCACTCATTAAAATTCATTTGGTCCTCTAACAATTGAGAGACGTGCATCTACCGATTTTTTTAATTAACTAGATAATTAAATATCGCAAGGGGGAGGAGCGGGTGGGTGGGGGGGGTGAATGACAAGAAAACGCGATTTGACGATGGATGAGGGAGTGACATAGTCAAAATCAAATTATTTCTCGTAAAATATTATTCATCGACTTAATCACTCCCTCAATACCTCATCGATCTCTAGGTAATAACGATAAATAAACATTAGTGAATCATGTCGCATTTTAAAAGTATTCGCTTCTGCAATTTATTGTAGCCGTTAATGACCAAATTGAGGTAAAAAAAAAAAAAAAATTTGTTGGAATGAAAATTTATTATTAATAAAATGTAGCTCTTCCTAAGTAAATTAAACGACAAATGTTGAGATAAATTGCCCAAAATACGTGAATTAATGAATTTCATTCGAGGGGAGAGGGTGAGAAAAAGATAATGGAAAATTGTGAGAGTAATGACAAGGCATTTTGTTCATTAAATCAATGTGGTCGCTGGCTGTGCTGTGTAATTGTTAATTGCAATGTGATATATCGAAGTTGCGATCTGGACTGTCTCCTTTATAGACTCCAAAAGAAGAAAAACGAATGAGATAATTCTGACGACTTAATGGAAAATTATGAATTCGAATAAAATGGAAAAAATAAACAACCGATTGAGATAATAATGAATAGAGCAAAAAAAATAAATAAATAAATAAATGAAGTGAGTGTGATTGTACGAGTGAATTCTGTTACCGTTTTCGGATCGAGGAATATCCATTACTGATAAATATACTATTTAATATATCGTTTATATATATCTTCAATATATACCTGTATATATTAAATTCTATTAGCGAAGGAAAATGGACAAAAACAAATAAACCAGCATAACGAGTTATTTATATAGCGTATAATCATTGAATTATGACTTTGAACTCGACAGCGGCAATGGAATTCTATAACTGAATTAGAATAATTGAAGCAATCATTACATCTAACGCTACAATAAATCATGTAATTTATTATTTATCATTGTATTCAATTTGTTTGATCATCAGAAGTTGAATAGCGACGATAAATTACAGTGGAATTATGATTTTTTTTTTAACGGAGTCTGAAGTTGCTGGCAACTTTGATAAGCCAACAAAACTGACTTATTTTCGTAATTATTGAGTGAAAAATATTTTTGTCATTGACTTCTTTTTTTTTTTTAATGCAGCACGTTTCTCTTGGTATATCATTGAAATTCCATGCTATGACAGACGAATTATTATTGCAAATGTAATTGTTAATTAAGATGTTCCAAGAGGTGGAAAGCTAAATGAATGGAAAATGATAATTGAAAAATCGAGAAACCATTTTTTCCTAGTCCTTATGATTCAAATTCAACGTCATAATTTATAATCAATTTCGAACTATTAATTATAATAAAATGATGTTAATAATAATTATGCTGTTTTTTTATTTCGTCAATCTAATTCCTTCAAAATTCCAGGCCAAAGACAAGCAGAGATTGCTTCATGAATTATACTGAGAGAAAAAAATAATCCCTAATAACAAGAAAATAATTTCTCGTCAAGAAAAAAATTGAAAATTACTGTGTCGTCACAGGGAATATCCTCAGGGATCGAGAGAATCGGATCGATTGGATTTAGACCACAAATTCCTTCAGTTTTCGCGAAATTCGCAAGACCAGTAAAATCTCCTTTGGAATAATTAATTCATCCCCCACCTCTTCAAGTGCTCCAAATGTTTTACGGAAATTTGTTTTTAGAGCAAGCCCCCCGCATTGTTATTGACATTTGTTATTGCTTTTTCGACACGACATCCTAACATCCTTTCAATTGATCGCTCCAATGCCAGTCAGGACTGGCTGACATTAAAATCGTAACGATATAAATAAAAAAAAATTAAATTAAATTAAATGGAACTCACCGGTGCTGGGATCAACGCCTGCATCGGGGGATGTCCTCCAACAGTTGATGGTCTCCCCCTGGCCCCTGGATCCTCGTTGCACACTCACTGACACTGCACTGACACTCCACTACACTACACTACACTTAGAGCACTTTTGTCCACTATTTTCACTATTATCACTACTTGTCTTTGTCCATACTATTTTCAAAATCCAGTTTATTATTAAAAATAAACACTAACTGCCACCTTGCAAATGTTTCACCCGACTGGCAATAACAAATCGTCCGTAAGTAAGTTGACATTTTTTCTAACCTCAAAATCACCAAAAAAATTCACTACAACTAGGGTTTTTTGTGAATTTTATCCCCTAATTGAACTCGCAGGCACTCATAAAGTCCATAAATATAAACAAATAATCACAACTATCGTCAATTGTCCAGAATTAACCAGCTGTCGACATCTTACGGCTTGATGATGACACTGGATACGTCGAACGTCCCTACTTTCACTTCACTTGTGTCCCATAATTGCACTTGTATTGATAGAATGTCCAAATAACACTCAATTGCAGGTTAAAATCATTTGTAGTACTGATAATCGACTTGTCGTGTCAATGTGTATTATTATATTGGCTATTATGCCCTCATTGTCCGCAATAATGCACGGAACAAAGGCCGGACACGTACGGACCAGTCCAAGCCAGCCGCCATGTTAATTTGTGGCGTCTGTTGGCTCACCGGAAAATTCCGATACTTATTATCCCATAATAAGCGCGTATTTCAGGGTAAAAACGTTACCACTGGTTGCTCATTGTTGTTTTCATTCATTATTTATAATTATTTTCGTGATTATCCCACTTAATTACCTCAGGATTACACGAAACGATGACCAAACGGGTCCACACGTCCGTCCAGTGCCACAGGCCAGGCGCCATCTTGGGAGTGCGCAGGGAGAATGCGCGGAGAATGAGTGGTGAGGCTGTGCGCGGAGAGAATGCGCAGGAGACCGGACGCGTTCCGACCAGCTCAGGCCAGCCGCCATCTTGATTTTTGGCGTCTGCCGAGTCACCCAATACTTTGGATACTTATTCTCACCGAATAAGCGTCGATTTTGTTGTCAAATCGTTACCACTCATTGCCATTGCAGTTTTCATTCATTATTTATAATTATTTTCGTGTTTATTCCCCTTAATTACCTCAGGATTACACGAAACGACGACCAAACGCTCTCCGCACGTCCGTTCAGTGCCACTCCCAGGGTCTATCTGAGGAATGGAAGGAGGGGCTGCGCAGAAGCATGCGCAGACAGTATGCGCGGACAGCATGCGCAGAGAATGTGCGCAGAGAGAATGCGCAGAAGTCCAGAAATACAATTTCGACTACATAATTATTCTAAAAAAAAAAAATTTTTTTTTGTAGAAGTGAACATTTTTAACAAAGCAAAATGAGTAAATAAATTAAAAGGGGACAAAATTTTAATAATTCTGGAAAGTGTTCCCAAAATAGAAATTATTTTGCAAGTATTCCAAAATTGTTAACTTCTGAGGATTGTTATCGACAAAAATCATTAATTATTCCCACAAATTCCGATATTGACAGATACTGTCTAATGAGTTCCTGCTCCTCCCTGATTTCTTGTTAAATGAGGTCCTGGTGCCTCCAGCTGTCGATCAAGTCTAGGTTAAGTCATTATATCTAAATTAGTGAACACTTCCTGGAATCTCTCCTTGTAAATTAAATTCTCTTCTGACTATTATTATTAGAGGAAATGGCCAATACAATAAGATAACTTCAAAAACCTCATTAGCCATTAATTACTATAGCGATTTAATAATTTAGTCGTTAAATTATATATTAACAAACTTATAGAGATCATGACCCCTTTTAATTAAGAACCCTTCGTCATTGAGTTTTCTAATGAACCTCGTGAACTCATTGATGATGATTCCCCCTTGATTAGCTATTTCCATGAGATCAGTCTTGGAGAGGAGAGCCTGGCCCCTCTCCTGCTCGTACTGCTGGAGCAATGAAATAAATGCCGAGACTTTATTTCCAGTGATCTTCCCTGATTCATGACTCAACGAAGTCCCAATAGCTCCAATCGAGGGTACACTAGCCAAAGTGTGTTTGTAAATCTCAATAATCTCCTGTGCATCAGCATCAGTGGCTTCAGTTCGTAGCTCGAGCTTCGCTCGAGCCTCCGTCAGTCGTATCAAGGCCTCCAGTTGCCTATGGAAGACAGGCAGATGTCCAAAGATGTTGTTAGTCTGGCGAAGAAGGAGGTAATAGTCTCTGAGCCTGTTGGCAGCTTCAGGAGTCAATTTGGGTTTGACATAGAGTCTTGCGTAGGACACGTACTTCCTGAGGATAGACTGAGGGACTAGATCCTCTTTATTTCCCCTCAGCGTCAGTCTCTCCCCCAGAGTAAGGGCAGTATTCACCGAATGATTGGTTACATTGAACTCGGTGAGATTGGATGTTGAACGAGTTGGATGAATTTTTTTGTAGCCAGTGTGTGCATTCATCACGTGAGCACACATCAGAGTGTCCATCTGCTCGCTGGGCTCGTCTAAGAGCAGGAAAATCAGGTCGAATCTGGAGAGTAGGGGCTCGCTGAGATTGAGATTGTCCGTGAAGCTTTTGGCTCGATTGTATTTTCCGCCTATCGGATTTGCTGCTGCTACAATGGATGTCCTGGCTGGTAGGGAGCAGATAATCCCAGACTTCGCTACAGAGACACTGGACTGCTCCATTGCCTCCAGTAGTGCCTGATGCTGGGTCGGCATTTTATCAAATTCGTCGATGAAACAGGTGCCCTTGTCTGCGAGGACTAGAGCTCCTGGCTCCAGGGCAAAATCGTTTGTACCATTTTCTTTGCTGAGTGTCACTGTCAGTCCAGAGGTCGTACTGGAATTGCCGCAGACATAGACACCTACGACAGACATAGAATGGGGTAAAAATTATTCAATGATAACTGATGACTCTACGGAAAATATATTCCATGCTCAAGTACCTGACTACATCTCACCTTTAGTGCAAACCCTCGAGCACGCCTGCAGCAGCTGAGACTTCCCAAGTCCTGGATCCCCCACCAGCAGCACATGTAGATCATTCCTCAACGAGTCATGCTTAGCACAGCCTCCAAACAGGCTCAACAGCAGTCCCGCCTTGATCATCTCATTCCCATAAATGGCAGGGCACAATGATCTCACGAGCAATGAGAACACATCCGGATTGTCATGGATATGCTTGATAAAAACGTAATCCTGATGATCGAGATCAATCCCAAGAGCTGTTCGATTTCTCGTCTTGTTCTTGTTATTCATCACTGACACTGCCTCGATGTAGAGAGCATTGGCCTCAGCCGTGGCCTTCCTCGTCTCCGAGCCGTCATCAGTTCCCCTGATCTTCACGATTCCCACGATTGTGATGTCGTCCCCAGGCATACAACTGTCCACCAGATCATCAATCAGCTCGACCTCCACCACCCTCGGCATCTTGCCCTTCTCATCCTGCTTGTCATTGAAGTGCTCTTGCAATTTGATGACAATAAATGGAACAGTTTTCACGTGTGGCGACTCCAGCCTGGGTGTGAATTTACAAGTTCCACATGCTTTGCACTTCTTCGGTAACTTGTAAATGCCGTCCGGCTGTCTCATCACTGTCCAGTGTTGGCATTTGTCGCAGGAGAAGGGCAACCACTGGGCCATGTATTTGGCCCTGCCGACCCTTATCACACAGCCTCTGGTGGCTATCAACTTCCCATAACAATCGATCATGATGTCCCTGAGAGCCATCAGGGGCTTGTAGTTGATGATCTTGACTCGGATTGTGGGGAGGTTGATGTCGTTCTTGGGATTGATTCCCGTTTTGTTTAAATGGGATTTCACCAGCACCTGGTGCAAGGCGAGACTTAGAATGTTCAGGGTCTCCCTGGGGCTCTTCTCGAGGTCTTCCTTGAATGTCACCCATTCCGCTAGGAATTCTGGGTCAGTTGAGAGGTACTTTAGGTCCAGATTGAAGGAAGGCCCTGATTTCGTCGGAATTATGGCATTGGGATTCCGGTGGAAGAAGGATTCCGCCGAGGATGCGCGATCGACGATATTTTTCTCGGTTGTTTTAGATAGTTTGTCGAAGTAAAGGTGAAAACCTGGGATCGTTTTTTCTTTTATTTTACCACGTTTTTATTAAAGGTGTTAAGACCGAGGAGATCGAACAACAACTCGAGTAATTGCCAAACATTTCGCAGAGTAAAAAATAGGAAATGTTGAAAAAAAAATTAAAGTACAAACCGTATAACGAGTGCTCTGGGTTCAACTGAGCCTCGTAAACGTCCAAAGCCGGGTCATCCTCATTATTATGCTTCGGATTTGACTGGTAGTCTGAATTGTCTTCTGGCTTATCATCTGGATCCTTCGAAGGTCCTGGATGATCAGGAGATCTCCTCCTTTTTCTGTTGTGTTTATTCCAGGGCCTGCGGCCACTCATTCCCACCGCCAACAGTAACTGGATTATTTGGAATTTGTTGACTGTGGTTTATAACCTGTTGATTGGCAACCGGCAAATTCAGGTGAGGTCGTGCGGAAGACTGTCGAAGTTCCGGAGCCACTGGTTAATGACGTCGACCCTCATTGGTCGAAATTTCTGCCATTCTGGAGGCATGTTCGAGTGGTGATGTCACCTGGGACGCTTCAGGAACGTTTGGACATTTCACAGTCAGCCATTGTCGTTGGTAGATGTTTTGCAAGTGTTTCAATAATTTACTTACCTGTGATTTTTACTATAATAACGTGCATGTAGTGCAGTAGACAGTCCGGTACTGTTTGTTCTGAAGCTGCAAATTGTTTGAACTATTTCAAAGGTATTATTTTTATTCTGCTGGCTTTGTTAAAAAAAATATTGATGTATTGTTGAGGAGATTAGCTCTTGTACAATTAATAAATTGTTTATCTTCTAACTGTTATCAGGGAACAAATGATCATTTTTCATCCCTCAATTACTTAACATTAGAAAATGTTCTGTTTATTTTCTATCGAACATAACCTCTGAAATATTTTAATTCACATTGGGGAAATTCAGAGAGTTAAGGAAACGTTGATAATTTTATACAATTTTTTTTATTGAGATATCTTGTTACCATCTTGAAAATTACATTTTCATCCAGTGAAAATGCCACGAAGTGAGGACAAATCAAGACACAGCAGAGATCCGAGTGATTACTTTTCCGAGGACAGATGGAAAGAACTTGAGAGAAAAAGAAGGGAATGGAGGATTGAGCAGGAGAAGAGACGAGAGCACGAGAAACGCAAACAGAAGATGATAGAGGAGTACGAGGCGAAGAGAGCCCGTGCTCTCCAAGCGAATAAACAACGGAGAAGATCAAAGTCTCGATCAAGATCACTGTCATCTGGACCCGGCAGACGATCCAGCAGTTGTAAATCTCCAGAGAAAAATAGAAATCGTACCAGTTCCGGAGCTCCTGTTATGTCTGAGAAGTCCGCAACAGTTTTTCCCTGACATACAATCTCTTTTTTTTTGCACTGCTTAACTGTACCAATTTTACTAACAGATTTTACGGTTTTAGGTCAGATCCCTCTTCGTCTAATAATCCAGTGTTTAGGGGCAGTGAGGGAGGTAAAATTAATGTTAATGATCTTAAAAAGATAAAGGTTAATATTCAACGAAATATTGCAAACGCTGAAGAGACCACTGAATTGTTGAGGGACATTACGAGCCCCGATGAAATCGTCGTCAAACGAAGAGAAGGTAAAATGAGTTTGAATATGTTGTTAACTCGTCAATTGATCAAAGTCTTTCGGGTTTTTTAAATACCCAATTTTCGTCCCTGATTGTGAGTCAAAATTGTTGAGGGAATTATTACGATTTTGTGGCAAAATTAAAAAAAGATTGTTCATCACTGAAGATCATGTGCTGAACGGATGGAAAATTAATTGGACGACTTTGGTTCTCCTCGATAATTTAAATAATTGAACAATTTATAATTTGATTTACAACGTGAAGATTTCATCTGTTGGATACTGCAAAAAATATTTACATTCCATAGAAAATTGTCATCTTTTCCATGTAACGTAGAACATTTGGTAATTAATTCAAGTGAAAAAAAATACTTATCAATTGTTTCCAAAAGAATAATTTGATGAAAAATATTCACACGTTTTGGAGAATTGCCAGCACTGAAGATCGTAGGAGAACGGAACATGTGAGCTCACCGAAAGTACTGAACGCGAAAATTAAAAATTACAAATTCAGTCTTCCTCGTTATTTTTTTATTACTCACTATTTTCCTACGGGATAATATTACGTACGACATTCCAGCACCTCAGCTGAGCATACGAGCATTTTGCAATGGCATACAATATCTAATAGTAGATTGAATTGTTTTTTAATTCGTTGCTGATTAAACCCCGTCGTGGTTTAAATCTACAGTGGAATTAGCGACATTGAAGAGTGGATAAAATAAGACGTCTAATGTCTTCATCAGAATTTGAATTAATAATTTACATAAACCTAATTCATTATCAGTCAAGAAGATTCGCGACAAAAGTAAAATTTTGTTTGTATTCAATTGAAATAAAATGCTATTTCTCTGAATCGGCGAAATGTCAACGTTGAAGATTATACTAATATTTAACCCGGAAGATTAAAATGATGATCGTCAAGATGAAAATAAATCGATGTCGAATGATTCCTATGGATTCAGAAATGAGTCTCCAGATATCCCGTCTTTGCTGGGATAAAGGTATAGGAGGAGTTATTGCTTGACAGAAAAGAAGTAATCTCTCGTCCATTTTTACGATGTTAAATTTCCTTGATTGCCAGTGCTCTCTCTTTTGCTCAAATTTCCTAATACATTTGCTCCGGATTTTCCACTAGGTGAAGGATCAAAGCCCATTTTCGATCGCGACGAATTGAGGGTAAATGAGCGCAGCTCAGACGATGGTCTAGAACAACGAAGGATAGTCATTGATAACGACCTTGAAACTGGTAAGATAATAGTCTCAATAATCAATAGATTACTCATAAGCTGATGTCTAATCGTTCATCCAATTGTTCGTATTTCAGATAAAAGATCATCAGTACCACGACGTTCCAGGTCCCTAAGTTCAGAGAGATCGAGAAGTTGGAGAGAACGCCGGCGATCGCGGTAACTGCCTACTCATCCCCGTTAGATTAATAAAATATTTTTAAATATTCGAAGAATATGGATATTAGAATGATGGAGTATGGAAGGCTAGTACTTTCTGTTGAGTTTCTGTCGATGCAATGACATCAGTTCATTATTATCCAGAAATTCCAACTGTACTACCATCCACTCGTAATCATTAATACTGATGTGGCTATTTAAACCAGCAGCAGATCTGTCTTCTCCAAAATCGTTGATCTAATAGAGAAACGAGTGGATCTAGAATGTGGTCTGCAAGGGGTGCAAGTAGAGATATCGACAAGAAACGACTGATTATTTTTTCACTTCCGACTGGAAGTTTTGTGATTGATAATTTGTGTAATTTTGTAATTTTACTTGGAGATGTGATATGATAACTGATCATTTTAGAAAATGTGCCTACGGATGTCTGAAAATGTCACTTAATCAAGTGACAGTGGGAAATTAATCTGTCTTGTTTTAGCAAACGACAAGATGGTGGAGGAGGCTGAACGATACGCTTGAAGATAACACTGGAAGATATACGCAACATGAAGAATAATATCGACAAGGAATTGTTCTCCACCGAAGATCGATAATTTGTTATTATTTTTAACTCTTCGCCGCGCACTGGAACCCATCAAAATCTACGCATCTTGTTCCAGTATTTTTTTTTTTTGGAAGCCTTTATTAAATATTAGAAAAACTGAGATGAAGATGACAAGAATTATTGGTAATCGCGTTAGCCTGGGATGCAACAAATACACTTGTACCTAATGATTTCGCTGAAGGGCTTTGAGAATTGTTGGATAAGGTTCTCTTCGAAAATACTTCAATTAAAAGTAAACAGATCAGCAGATGCACTTTTCAATGCTCAAATGTTAATTATTGCATTGAGTATTATTTATTCTTCCCTAATTTCGCTGAACGTTTTAATTTGGGGGAAGCAAATGTGCATCTACTGCTCGATTTACTCTAGTATCGGATAGAGAGGCTTGTGCAATTGGCCTTTAGCCATGAACTTGCTCAGTACTCTGTGTTAACTTGACATTGTCCTCAGGTGAGGGATCAAAGCCCATCTTCGAGCGTGAAGAGTTGCAGACAAAGGCCAGCATAACAGCTGATGTTGCAGAGCGACGAACAGTAATTACTGTTGATAAAACTGACGCTAGTAAATTGTTTTTTTTTATATCAATCAATTCTGAATTACAGCTATATATTTCACGATTTTATTTATCTTTTGCAGGGCGAAATGGCTCGTCTGGACGACGCTCTAGGTCGTTAAGCTCAGGAAGACGTGATAGCCACAGCTCACGTCGAGCTTCGAGGTAAATTTTTCAGGGCAAAAATGGCATTTTTACTTCACTGTTCTCCATTTATCTATTTCTTTATTTATCTTTCTCCTTCATTTACTCTCATCTGTGTATATTGTTTTAATGAATTTATTTGTAAATTTTTATAGCTGATCAGGTGAGGAAAAATCATCATTTCAGCTGACTTGGAGAGGATCGATATACTTTTCTGATTATTTTTACTGTATATTCTATATTATTTCAGAAAATACGATACGATGAGACAATCAAATTCAAAGGCGAATTATTGTATTGTCGTATTACAATTACTACTTCTCAAAACTATTCTCCTCCGCACGCCCTTCTCACGTAATTCTATAAATAAATTGGCCCCTTGTCAATGGCCATTTCATTAATTTAAGTATTAACTATTATTTATGATAAATGTCATACTATGAATGAGTTACGCTCAATATTGTTGGGAAAATATGTCCCTAGGAATGCAGTATTCATTAGATTTTTCTTTTAGATACGATACACCATCGAAATCACGTGCAGATGATCATCGGAGAAATCACTCCCACGACAGGTGAGGTATCAGAAGATTAAGAAAAATTAGAATTCAGATATAAAAATGAAGATTACACGGTGAAATTACTTTCGTTATAGGGGACAGTCTTCTACGAGCGACAGATATTACGACCGAAAGTATTCCGATCGAAAATCGAGTCAGAGATCAACTCATGACTCGCGATCTCGTCGCTCTCCGTCTAGAGACAGAAACTCTCGAGCTGATTCACATCAAGATTCTGCTTACGGGAGATATGATTATGAGGGCCAGTCCCACAGACGAAGTGTGGGGGAGAGAGGACCACCGGTATTGCCCTACGTCGCGCCGTACCCCATGTACTACGATGTAAGAATACTCAAGAAATTATCAGAAAATGAAATGAAACTGATCGTTTCCGTTTGTCGCGCTCAGTAACTCGTGTTATTAGCGTTAATGACTCTACAAATCTATTGTAATATTTTATGCGCAGGGGTTAGTTCGGCCGATGATGATGGACCCAATGATGATGAGAAGTCAGATGCCCATGGTTAGAGGCAGAATGCCCGCGATGATTCCCACGTTCCGGGCCCCCTATCAACCTCGTTTTATGCCCCCGGAAATGTTCAGGCTCAATGCACCCCCTAATCAACGTAAATATCCGACATTTTGCGTTATGTATATATTTTTTAATCCGTATTTAATGTCTATTATCCATCAATAATATCATTTTGTGCTTACAGGATATGGCCGCAGGTTCCCATGAAGATCGCATGCTTATTCGAGAAATAATCTTGACTATTCTAGATGCTACCAAATTTATACTGAAAAAATCATACATGTTTATAAATTTTTTTAATAATTAATCCTTTTATTTGTACAATTTCTGAACCCCTACCGATGATTAAAGGAATTTGATGAAAGCGTAAAACGCCAATTTCGTTCGTTAATCAGTAATAAATAGCAAAGATTTTACTGGCAACTATCGGGAGTGAAAAATTAGGAAATATAATGAACATTCCACCTCTAACCTCATTCTGGAATTCAACCCATTGCAGACTGGAATAATCCCAGTCTGGGAGTGAATCATTAGAGCCCGGGGAAGGGATGGCCCCAAGAGCCGTGAAAAAAGATTTTCAACCCTTTCCGGAGCCTCCATCTCGCCAGATCTTTAGGAAAATTTTTGAAGAATCCAACGATGCTAAGGTTACGGGGCTAACCTCAATAGTTCTCGAGAAATCTTAAAAAACCGAAGTGCCTTCCAAATTAATCAATTTAATTTACGCTTTCCGGCAATTATGGAGACAGCAATAAATTTGGTCTATGTTCTTCGATTCTAACATCTGTCCATCTTCCCCAAATATATTCTAACCTCCAAAAAGCGGTGTTCCATATTAAAAATAAGGAGAGTTACCCAGTGAAGTCAATTCGTTCCAAAATTCTCAAGTATTGACTCATAATTAATATACACACCCCGAAAAATGAAAGAAACTGTGAGAAAATAAGGTCCATTCCCTCGTACTTATTTACCGCATAAAAAAAAATATATAATGTACCGAATGTTATTGTTGCTACTGCTCAATTTACTGGCAATTAGAGCAACCGATCATGGGAGTAATATTGACCCATCGAGGACAATCCTTTGGGGGCCAGGATTATTACCAGAAGTGGTGATGCGAGGTCGATATTTTTTCATCCAGCTTGTGGACACAAATGCCAACAAGTCAGTATAATCACGATAAAAAGTCTGATGTACGAGGCTACAGTGGAATATATTTTTTTTCCAGCATCACTGATGTCGTAGAGAACGTTGACATAGGAATAAACATAAAAAGTAAAAATTCTAATGGGGATAAGTGCCGAATATGGACACAAAAATTAGACTGCAAGGATGGTAGTTTCATCATTCGCTATCGATTGTACGAAACCTGCTACAATTTACAGATAATTATTACTGTGAATAATTATACACTTGCAAAGCCATCGATTTTTGCAAAAGGTATCAATCCTCCCTGGTCTTACATTTTTGCCTGTGGCGAAGCAAGCAAACCAATGACAGGGTAATTAATGCTTTCAGGGCCCATCCACGAGGAGGAATGTCCTTGTCCACTTGCTTCGACCACTGAGTGGTCCCAAACCTACCAGTGTCCCTCAACTGACACCCAAATCTCCAGTGACTTGAGTAACTTCCCCGAGATAAATTTCGACGACATCAGGAGTCAATTGATAAAAGAGTACGCAAGACCTCACAGTGTTAGTCTCTGTCACTACGTGATAAAGAGCAATAGAGTGTGTATTCAATTGATAATTAATTGGCGATATTTTTTTTTCTTCTCACACCCGCTTCAATGAACAGATTTTCAGGAGATGTTACGGCGAGCACACAGGCTTCAAGGTATTCTCGGATGCAATTCTACTGTCATTATCGAGGAAAGTTGCATTACCTGACACTGAATTCTTCATGAATTTGGGTGATTGGCCACTTGTGAAGACAACGGGACCCTTGTATCCAGTATTTTCATGGTGTGGCTCTGATGATACCAGCGACATTGTCCTCCCAACTTACGACCTTACTGAGTCGTCCTTAGAAGGCATGGGGCGGTACGTTCAGACTCGCCTCTTGGTTAATATTAAATAATTAACACCGCCATCTTTCTCCTTCCTCTTCAGGGTCATGCTGGACATGCTCTCGGTGCAGGGTAACACAAGAACCCCCTGGAGTAAAAAAATTGGGAGAATGTTCTGGCGGGGACGAGACTCCCGTCGCGAACGTTTAAAGCTAATCGACATTTCGCGACAGCATCCGGATCTCTTCAATGTGTCCATCACAAATTTCTTCTTCTTCAGGGACCAAGTGGAAAAATATGGGCCTGGCCAACGCCCCATATCGTTCTTCAATTTTTTTGACGTAAGTTCTCCACTTCGTCTCGCGTACGCGGGAATTAATAGAAGACCTAGTGAATTCCTTGAACAAATGGAATTGAATGATTCTCGTGGACGGCTCGTAGGTTTGGCTAACGATCTTATCGATTTTCTTGTAATAGTACAAATATCAGTTGAACATCGACGGAACAGTCGCGGCCTATCGACTGCCCTACCTTCTCGCTGGGGATTCTGCGGTGTTCAAGCAGGAGTCCAAATACTACGAGTACTTCTATCGTCATCTAGTGCCTTACGAGCACTTCGTACCAGTCAGGCACGACTTGTCCGACCTCGTCGAGAAGATCCAGTGGGCCCAAGATAACGACAGTCTCATGCAAAGAATCGCCAAAGCTGGACGCACGTTGATGCGCCAGGTGGCCTTACCTCACGATGTATTCTGCTATTACGCAGCGTTACTGAAGGTTCTAATCCTCACTCTAAATAATGCAGGCATTATATGCCATAATTGCAGTCAATCTGAAGAAAAATCTGTTTCAGGCGTGGAGTGAAAGAATAAAAAATCGAGTTTCAGTATTGGAGGGTATGGAAGAGGTCGAGCAGCCAAGCCATTCCTGCCCATGTGAGAGGGACCAACAGACTAAAGCAGCATCCTCCAAAAATGAATTGTAATTCTTAATTTTGTCTCTCAAGACTCCAGTTCAATCAAGTACTGATTTTTCCACAAACAACTAACGTCTTTCGGGAAGTGGGGTTGATACATGCATTAGACACTTGATTGTTATGAGCCTGTAAACACAATTTTAATGATAAATCGAGAGTGATAATTCACAATGAGTTTAATCCTATAGTACAATCCCAGAAGGTCACAAGTTATTCAGTGTGAAGAAAAATTTGAGAGTCATTTGAAGCTTAAAAAAATCCTTTCCTTCATTGCGGCGGTTGTTGATACCCATAACCCCCATACTGATTAGGCGGTGGTCCCTGGGGTCCGGGGGGTGGAGGCATGTGGCCGGGAGGTCCCCTGGGAGGATATTGAGGATATCCCTGTCCTCCAGGCGGTCCAGGATGCGGTGGATAATTCTGCGGAGGATACTGAGGATGTCCATAATGTGGCTGTCCCCCCTGCCCCGGAGGATGAGGAGGATAGCCCTGAGGAGGCTGTCCTCCGGGCCCAGGGGGCACGTAAGTCTGCGTTGTAGCTGGATGGGACTGAGGGGGCCCATAGCCCGCCGGAGGCTGTCCTGGAGCCGGTGGACCTGCATTGCTCGGAGGTCCTTGAGAAGGAGGGCCTGAAGTTGGTGGGAAATTCCCGGGCCCCGGGCTGGGGGACTGCTGGTGTGGGGGCCCCGTCTGCTGGCTCTGCTGCTGCTGCTGGGGGGGCTGTTGCGAAGGTGGCGGCTGACTCTGGCCCTGGCCCTGGCCCTGGGATTGCTGGGGTGGCTGGCCCTGTGGCGGCTGCGAAGAAGGTTGAGACGATGGCGGCCCAGGTTGTGTTGGCCCAGGCTGATGAGGAATCTGATGAGGCCCCTGATGAGGTCCGTGGGGCGGCTGGTGAGGGCCTTGATGTGGGGGGCCTTGATGAGAGGGCCCATGGGGAGGACCCTGATGAGGGGGCTGGTGCGGCTGCTGATGAGATGGAAGATGAGAGGGTTGGTGGACCGGATAGCCTGAGGGAGTTGGCATCGGCGGCACGTAACTTCCTGCTTGAGACGTCGCGGGAGGAGGCCCACTGCTGGGGTACGTCTGAGTCGATGCTGACGGGGTACTCGTGGGCTGGCTACTCTGGGGGTACGTGTTGGCTCCTGAGACAGAGGTCGTGCTGAAAGGTGGGGACGTTGATGTGGGCCCGTAGGGAGTGGGAGGACCCCCTGGGCTCGGTTGACTCGAGTAATTCGGCTGGGGGGGCCCTGAGGACTGCTGAGGAGGTCCAGGTTGGGAGGGTTGGGAAACGTTATTTGAAGTGGCTGGTGGAGGGTAGTTCTGGGGAGGGACATTGTTAGGATAGGGTTGGTTGCCCTGGGGAGGTGGTGGGTAGTTTCCAGGGGACGGGTTGGATCCGTAGGGAGACGGGTTGGTGGGTGGTTGGTTGGGAGGCTGATAGTTCGGTTGAGGACTCGGGCTTCCGTATTGTCCCGGTTGTTGTTGGGGCGGTTGCTGTGTGCTCTGGGAGAAGTTCTGCTGGGTTGACGTTGCCGGGGAGTAGCCTTGCTGGGCGGGAGGTGGCGGGCCGTAGTTCGCTTGAGGCTGAGGCCCACCTGGTGGAGGGTAGGCTCCAGGCTGGCCTCCGTAACTATTGACGGTTGTGGGGGGCCCGTAGTTCTGTTGCGAGCTGGCTGGATAGCCCTGTTGCTGAGGAGGGTTGGAGGGGAATTGAGACGGCTGGTTGGGACCATAGGCTGGGCCTTGAGGGCCCTGGTAGTTCCCGGAGGGGTTTTGTGTCCCGTACGAGGCCGGGTAGCCCTGCTGACCTGGTTGCTGAGGGTAACCTTGTGGACCGCCTCGAAATTGCTGGGGTCCGGGCCCTGGATTAACTCCTGAAACAAAAAAATTCATTGTAAAATCTCGAATGGGCATTTTTAAGACTCCCAATTATTGAAATGTTTTTTTTTCATGTTCATATAGATTGAAAAATTCGTACGATTCATGGTAGGTCCCTGACCAGGCATCACAGGCCCCCTATATCCGGGCTGACCCATCGGCTGTCCCTGCGGGAATCCTGACATCGGCAATGGTTGTTGGGCATTAGGCGGCATGTCCCCACCTGGTCCAGGTGCATTGGGGGGAGCTCCCCCTAAAGCAGGAGGGCCTTGTGGCCCCAGCATGGGATGCTGGGGCCCATTGGCAATTGGTTGCATCCCCAAGGGTGGCTGGAACCCCCCAAACATAACTTATCAACGGTCATTCCAAAGATGAGGGTAAAGAAACCGCTCCATTTCATTATGAATACAATTGTACTTACAGGGAGTAGCGCTTGAATATTTTGATTAGCATCAGCAATTGACGCCAAGTAGACAAGATTTCTATGCAAAATCTGTTGATACTGGATGCACTCCTGGGGCTTCCCTTTATTCTGGAAGTCCTGGATTGTCTGAATCAAGTGACTATTTTCGTCCAGCATCTGAAGTAAGAAGTAAGCCAAGGAATTGAATTAAACTATTTTATACAGCAAGAATCAATAATATTTAAACGATTTGTACAAATTATTCTCCTGGATTATAGCAAGAGAGTTTAACCTTAAAAAATACCTTTTGTATCTGTGCTGGGCTCGGCGGAGGCCGGCCGCGTTGTGCAAAGGTCACCGACATCCCGACGCTCAATAATTCCCACAACAATCAAAACCTGTCTCCTCCAGTTCCCCCAGATAGTTCCAAACTTTCGCTGGTCGTCAGAATCACTCAAAATCAGCAAAATTATATTCTCCAAGGATCATGAGAGGATGCAGACTCCAATCAGGAGTTCAAAGTTGTTCTAAACTTCGTCATAACTCACTTTATATTTGTGGAAAGAATTTATTAAGCGGATTGCGATGATCTCAAGCTGTGCTCACCACGAGAATCCAGAAATTTTTCGGTACCTGATTTTCCCAATTTGTCTTTTTTTTATGGCTGGTTTAATAAAATACAGAGCGAAGGTATTTACTCGCGACAAATAGCTTGCGTAGCAGCCATTTGTAATCCAGAGGCATTCGCACGGTTAATTCCTGGCTTGCTCGCGGAACGTGAGAGGCGCTAGGGATCGAAAACCAATGCAGGTAGTGATTATATCGATTGAACAGAGAAAACTGTGCAATAGACGGCTAGATGTATATAGGGTCTCTATGACCACCATATTTTCACTAGATAAGTCCAAATAATATTCAAATAAGTTACGCGATAATTTTGATAAGCTGTATTACAACTTTAAGCTGAATGGGTTTTCCAACTTTTATCAAAAATAATGTTTGAAAGTTGATGAATAATCAAGAACGACTTCTGAGTTATAATGAATAGTTAAGAGGAGCTGAAACAGATTTCCCACTTTGTAACGAGAAATAATTTTTGAGGATTTATGAATAATCAAGAACTGGTTTTGATGAAGTTTAAAAGATTATTTGGCGTTAAAAAGTGCAGAATCTGGTTCAGATTCGAAAGGCCTTTCCATTTTTCTCAAAATTTGACTTTTCGTAAAAAGTGCAGAATCTGGTTCAGCTCCGCGAGATCTTTCGAACGCAATTAATTTTACGTCGATCG
>JAPYZM010000660.1:0-44753 GCA_030522845.1 Psyttalia concolor
TGTTTTCGATTGTAAGATGTTTTTAGTTCCTCTAAGGAATTGGCATGATGCGGATCCGTCTTCCGAGCGTAGTATTTTGAGTCTAAAGAATAAAGTTTTTACCTATTTACAGTTTTATAATTTCCTATCGCCCCATTGCCGATAGTCTCTTGAGAGCTTCGAAGGGCCTAGAACATTTTCATAGGTGAATACAAAGATTATACATGATTTTTTTTTATTATGAGAGCCGACAGTTAATATGCAACTACACGCAACGTTGCCAGGTGTACTGATGTAGGCGAACAGTAGAGTTAGAGACTAGTGTTGTTCGTAAGCCCAGCCAAAGAGCAAATAACATGACTCAGAGTCACCACAACATGATTTCAATTAGGAAAAGGACGGATGATAAAATTCCCAAGTAGCCACCCGTACCCAATTGTCTAGAGATTTTTCTGATGAGACGTCCTCCCAATATCTCTTGAAATCCTCAGCACCTGCTGCATTAAACCTTATCCTCCTTCAACTATACAACCGCAAAACCAACTTTTACCAGGACTCATCGTTGTGGAATCCCGTGGTATTATCTGGCATCATACATCAACTAAGGTGGAAAGGGTGGCGCTTTCGATCACGCCATTCAAGTCCCTCACTTAATACGTGTGTGCCCCCATATATAACTCTCGTCCCCCCCCCCCCCCCCCCCCCCCCCCCCCCCCCCCCCCCCCCCCCCCCCCCCCCACGCAGTTTAGGAAACCCATGCTGTACATTAATTTGTTGCACATAATCGTGTACAAAATCTCAGAGTATAGGAACATAATGGAAAGCAACTTTCTCAAACTGGATCCAATCTCATTATTATATTATATATTTATATTTAACGGCCTATTTAACCTTCGGCCAGGTGTTTACATGTGATTGGTTATTTGGAGTTTAATAGTATTTTTTCGTTTCAGATTATTCTACATGATTTCCAATGAGAGCTAGACAATGTGACGATGCAACGATTGCAAAGGTTCCATTCAGAGGTAAAAATTAGCTTTCATATATTGACTTTAAAATTATACATTTCCATTGCCATTGGCGGTCTCCAACGAGCCTCCAATGCCTCCCGGCCTGTGGAATGACAAAACGGCTGTGTAATGGAAAAAAAAACTATAAAAATCGTATTAACGATGTGATTAATATTTTCATCTTTTATATAAAAATCACTTGAGGGAAAAACGTCGCTGCTTCTCTGTCTAGTAGGTCGGTTGCGCGGCGAGTATTCGTCGCCACGATGGCTGGCACGCTCGAATTTGTCCTTGGACCGGAGTTAGACGCGCTTACAAATACAAGTAAGTGGATAGCCGGCCGTGCTAGCGTATAAGTGGAAAAGAGATACAAATAGCATTGAAAAACGGCAGTGTGGCAACGCAGCAAAATACATATGGAGCTCTACGAGTTCCCCTCCTTTGTCTGACGGCCGGTTTCGCCAGACAGGGTGTCGCCAGTTCGGTCGACTCGATCGCCCAACTTGTGGGAGCATTTAAGGGGAGAAGGACGAAGGGAGGGTGAAGGGGGAAGGGGGAAGGGGAATGCAAGTGGTAGATGGTAAGCGGTGGAGAGAGGTCGAGAGGCGTCCATAGAAAAGGGCGAAGACTCTAGAACTGTGAACACCACGAGGAGGTGAGAGAAAGACAGAACAACAGAACAACTGAGAGAGATAGAGAACGGGGATCATAAACCCTGGGGCCACCAGTAACAATGGATGACTGAGGACACAGTGGAGATCAGAGTAGGTAGACACACACTCGTAAAAATTGGTCAACGGTTTATAGGAAAACAACAGAGGCATTCACGGCATACATATACATACAGTGTTGGATAGCAGCGGCGTCGCTTGGGGACCTACATTCATATGGGTGCGATGTTTGAAAACTTCCAGCCTGTTGGAATGTTATGTGGCCCCCGAGTTGTTCTATGCCGATCACCACCTTCTCTATTATTCTCGAGTCCGGTTGAGAATCCTCATTGTCGCTTCCTTTTTCTGCCTTTTTTCCATGTGTTGGCGGCCCAAATGCTCTTGTAACCAGAGACGTAACTCTCGGTCTGGTACGCGCCAGACCCAGCGGCGCCCGGACATCGACACGGATTTTAGTGCATTTACTTTTTTTTTTTCCTCCCATTCTTTTTGGTTTTATTCTCGTTGGATTTTGCCAATTATCCGGCTACAAAATTTCCTCGTTCTGCCGCTTTTTCATTTTCGGATTAACGAATAGATTTTGTATCTTGATTGCCATCCTTCGAGACTAAACCCCTACATTACTAGAATTGAAGAGAAATATTGGAACTTGACAATCAGCAACCTTAACAAAAACGACATAAAATTTCTCTGGATACCCTCGCACTGTGGGATTGAGGGAAATGAAGAGGCTGACAGATTAGCGACTAACCCAGCGGAAAATTCATCAGATGAATTCCCCATTCCCAGCGACGAAATCAGTAGCACAACGAATACAATTCTGACACAAGCCACGAATGCCAATGAGAAAAAAGGTGTCAAGTTCTTTGAATCATTCTATAGACAATCTCCACACCCCTGATACAAAAAATGTAAACTCTCTAGAGAAGCCATTGTTAGTGTCAATCGTATCAGAGCAAACCACTATCATCTCGGGGCGCGTGGAGTAGCATCCCAAGATTTCTGAGGCAGTCTACCTGCTCTCCTCTCGCAAATGGAACAGACTGTAAATATATAAAAGTAATTTGCCAATACTTGAAAGAATTGAAGATTATATCGACAGTGCAAATATATCTGATATATGGATTTCCATACCGTTAAACAATGAAACAAACAAATCAACTAACGTTGGTGGCAGAGTCTGCTGACCCAAGTTTAGTCTACGGCTTGTCTATCGACAAGCAGGAGGTTGATAATAAAGTAATTGCCTGTACCGGCAGTAGTTCATGTAGCTTTACAAACTCATTTGTATGGATATTAGAGTTTGTAACTTGCAGCCAAGTAAAAATAATTTTCTGTTAATGCGACGATGGAAATCATAGTTGTACGTTTGAGTATAATAATTTTGTAAATATTTTAATGGAGTCAAACTGTCAGTGTAAACTTTTTATGTAAAATCTCATGAAATATTTTTGACAGTGGAGCTTAGTAATTTTAAGCGAGAACTCACTTCTGCGGATCTCGACGATTTTGGAATTAAATTCTTCAGAATATCAAGTAACATGAATTGAATGTGACTGTCTTTATCATTGCAATTGGACAGAGTGTCCAGCAAATTCGTGACAATATTAATAATTAATTGAATGCCCTCAACGTCTCGCGAATCCAGTCTATCCGCAGCGTCACTGAGCCAAACAAGTAGTCCAGAATTGCGACAGAAAATTCCAACTTTTGGAATTTTCACGGCCGAATTGATGATCTCGAGGATGAGAATCTTCGTGGCAGGATCAGCAATAGTACTCCCATAAGCATAGAAAAGTGTCCTAAACAGGGAGCACTTTGTCGATGCTTGCATGTCCAAGGTCGTCTTTAATCCATCTCGAATGACTTCTAGAATCCAATGCCTATGTATCTTATGATTAATATCAGAACTGTTGAATAGCGTCAAAAATTCCGGAATTGTTCTCAAATCGAGTTCGGCTTTGGCCATAAAAAACTTCTGCAGGGGAGAATAGAGTGGATTCAATGGTTCAGTGATCACCAGGGAACTCCTCGCGAGAAATGTCGAAATGAAACAATTTAAACGAACGTCAGCAGGGGGACATTCCAGAGATGCCATTCCATTTCGAAGTGCGTCGATCACACGCATCCACAGTAATTTTTCTTTCGACCTGAAATTTACCAAAAATAAGACATTAATTACATGAAAGTAATGCTTCAACTCCAGTATTTCCATTATTCTTAATTGTTCCCCCTCTCAGTAAAAAAAAAATCGTGCCAAAAAACTGGTAATTACCTAGTAGTCTCCAGATGAAAGTAAAACCTGGATAAAACCGTGAGTGCAGCGATACGAGTATCCTGACAGGAGCTCCCACAGGCAGCGAATACTAATGCCAAAGCCCCCGACCTCGTGACATTATGACAAGCAATGACATTATTCTCCGCTAACAAGTGCATTAATAACGGCAGGTAGAACGCGGGATCGTAAATATTGTCACCCCGCTCGAATTCATTCAATTGTAAACTCCTCCGCACCGGAAAATTAGCTATCGTTGTTTTAACCATATCGATGGTGAAGATCTGCAGGACTTGCGAGGCCGACGGCTGCCGCCAGATTACAGTGTCTGTCTCTCCTCTCACACTGTGATAAGCTGCTGCTGCTTCTCCACAGAGGTACGGCTTATACTCAATCAATTTAATTCCCGATTGCTCATAAAATTGAAGAATCAACAGAATTTGTTGGTCCGGCTGACTCAACGTGGCGTTGTAAGCTGACAAATACAGGGGAATATGCGATAATGACATTATCGTTGGCCTCTTCCTTACAAGAATGTAAATCAGCTGTAGCAAATCCTTCTTCAGGCACTGAGAACTCAGCATGACGTTGATGAATTCCGAGTGCGATGTTGTCATCTCAAACAATGTCTTTACATATTCGACTTCACTCTTGTCTTTGTATGCAATATCACAGACTTCTGATAAGGTCTTCAGCAGTGGGAGCTTTTTTGGCGAATCATCTTTCGACTTCTTCAGTCCTGATCTCAGGGAAAACCTCGTGAACTGAGGCCACGAGGAACTTTTGCTCAGCTCCTCAAAGACGAAATGTTGATCGTTCGTTTTGAGTTTGGCAATTGTTTGGGAAGTGTATGTGCAGAGGATTTCCATTTTACTCTCGTCTGTTGCATTCTTTTTCAAAGTTGAGACGATTAGTCGGATTAGGACTTGAAGAAGTTGACAGAGGATTTCTTGAGGGCTTCGGTGTAATTCCGCGAGTCTTGTGAAGAGTTTTTGGAGAAGTTTTATGTAGTTGAGGTCCACGGTTTCCAGTTTATCTCCCCTCGACAAAATTGTTGTGGAGATTTTTTCGCATGTCTCGAGGCTGAAGGACGAGTGTACTAAGTAGGCAACAGAGTCCACATGTCGATTGATCCAGTCCTGATTGTCCTCGATGAATGAAAAGTAGTCGATAATATTTTGTTCATATTCTTTACAAATTGTCGCTACTAATTCCGAGTCCCATTTGTAGGTTAAATTGCTTGATAAAACACTGAAGATCAGTTCACCAAGTCCAATTCGAGATTTCTCAGCTAAAATGTACTTTGTGAATAGTGGAATGAGCTTTGGATCTCTGGCTGTGAGAAAACATATCAGTCTGATTGTCGATTCACTAATTTTATTATCCAATAGAGAATTGAAGGTCTTCACGTCGACTGCTGGCAGGCAATGAGGGGAGGACTTGAGAAATTTATGTAAAGAGTTTTCCCAAATGTCTACGTTTACTCCTGTGTACTTTAGATAAGTAAAGTGGATAAGTAGCTTGTGGACTACCTGACTTTCTTCCGGTAATTCCGGATGATTTTCTGACTGTTTACAGTCCGATAGTAACTCCAACAGTTTGGGGGCCACTGCTCCCCAGATGGACAAGCTCTTCCTGTCTTCAGTTAGGAAACTGACTTTCGGTAAATTTGTCAATCTTTTGACAAGCCCTTGGAGATCAGTCAATGACAACTGAAGATTTTCAATGTATCTCACCAGACATGTGGTTCTTACTGTCAACCCACCGGCGCATCTTCTCAGAATTGCCTGCAAATCCGTCACTAATTTATTCCTGAAGAGGAGAAACAAGTCCGGGATATTGGACTCGTCATTAATCTCAACGATTTTGTCGAAAATATCCACGAGACCAGTAGTTACAATTTCCTCAATTGCAAGAATAGATTTGGAGACTGGAGTAAAAACATTCAGAAGCACCGGATGTGTTGAGACATGCCTGGAGCATTCCAGGAGACAGTTGGAGTCGCTCGCGTCGCTTCCGGTGTTTTTATAAAAACCCAAAAGTTGGATTATCACGAGTTTATATCGATCGAACTGCTCCTGAGAGAGTTCCTTCCTCTGGATAAATTGAGTCAGATAAAAAACGGTCATCCTGACAAGATTCAGGACATCATAATCCGAAAGTGAACCCGTCAAAATTCCATCCAATGTAATTTCTCCATCGGCAAGTAAAGATTTACTCAGTTTTCCAATTATATTTTTTGATAGCGTCTTCTTCAGTGGAATCGGAGTCTGTCCTGTCTTCCAACTCTTTAAATATTTCATTTCTCCGCTCAGAATATCCTCACTCAGATGAATCAGAGCATCTGGTGATGCTTGACAGTGTAGGGTTAGTACTGTAATAAAACTGATAAATTTTCCTGCGCTTTCGTTCCATTGCTCTCTCAAACTCTCCAGACTTGTATACAAAATTGATGGAATACTCGTTGTCCGCTGTATCTTCTCCTCCTCAACCCCGTCAACATCTTCGACTAGCTCAGGAGACATCACCGACCGGCCAATTGTCTTCTGGATAATCATCACCAGCCACTGAGCGACTTCAGCTTTCTCGCTGGCATTCGTGAGGAGTCCTAAACTATTCAACCAGATGTCAATCTGGTTCTCACAATTGTCGAATATCTTCAATTTCCCCAATAGTTTTTTCAAGATCTCAGCTGCTCTGGACTTGACTATCTCCGAAGGATTCTCCAACAGGGAGATCAAAAAATCAAAAGTGTCTCTGACGAACTCACCCTCCTCCTGAAAACTCTTGGTATTTAAAGCCTGACTTACTTCAATTGCCTTCAACTTTATCGAGTGCAGCTCGTCTTCTTCAATGCCTCCAAGTTGATTCAACGATGTCACCAGTATTCGAGGATCTTCTTTCAGCTCTTCAATACTCAACACAAGATATTCAGTGTAAATTTGCTGATACTGCTGGATTAAATCTAAAATTGATGAAAAGTGATGAGATTGTGGTGGTGCCAATGGGGACTCCTCTGAATTAATCTCTTCAGGATCTTCCCTGAGCTCGTTGGCACGCCTCCAGACTCTCAGAAGATCGTCGACTGACGGGACACTCTTCAAGAAATAATCCCCCACACGAGCTTGTAAAGTTGAATATTCAGAGACACTTAGGTTATGTCTGGCCACGTCTAAAAATCTTCGCACTTGCCTCAGCATCACTGTCAGGGTCAGTACAGCCTCATGACGTACGACGACATTGGCAGCGGTGATTGAAGGTACAACAGCATTTTTCAGTACATTTGAAGGCATCGTCAGCGTTAATGATGCACTAGCTAACTGAAGGGGAGTTAATTCTGCGAGTGAAGACTTGAGAAAATTCTCTGGTGCGACAGACCCCAGGACTCTCTTGACAAAGCCCATGACAGCCAGCCACTTGTTCGAAGGGCGAGGCACCAAAAAAGGTTCTGCGTAGGTTAGCTGGGGTTTTATAAGATCAGGACAGGCAGCCAAAATTTTGCAGACCAAATCACAAGGTTTCTCATGATCCCAGGGGCGTTCTAGACTCTGGAGAATGGTGTTCACCAGTTGATTGTGCTTTTGTGTTGTTCCTAGAGTTTTGTCATTGAAAATAATTCCATGACGAGTTGAGGTTAGAAGAACTACGAGGAAGTCATGAACTGCCTCGACAGTAATAGCCTTCTCCTGGAGATGGCCGGTGTCGGTGAGGCTTCTTCGTTTTTTCTCCGAGCCAGGCCAACTGTTTGGACCTTTCCAGTTGTACAGAGACACTAAACTCTGGACAACGGGAGTGGAGAACACCTGGAGTTTTAATGTTTTACTGACACTACTGTTCTCCAACACATGAGTCTTTATTGTACTTAAGACGAGCAGAATAGTAGATTGAGAGTCGTAAATAAGCTCCGGGAGAATACTAGCGAGCAGTCCGCGTTTATTCAGAAGTCCTCTGACGACTGAGGGCCTCGCGTCCACCAGAAACGAGAGAATAAAGTGGATGAAACACGTCCTGACACTTTGGAGATCTGTTGGTTTCGTTTGTTGGGCCAGTAGAGTCAGGGTTTCTCTATGAAACGAGAGGTGAGCAAGCAATTCACGAGGCAGAGTACCCCCCAAGGATACAATAGCCGTTAGAAGACGGAGAACGATTTTTCGTTGCTTAGGACTGCTCTGATTGGACATCATCACATGAACTGTTGACAGGTGTGCATTTAGGAAGTGATGGCAGGCTTCCTGAGCTGCCCCAATCAGCTGGGGAGACTTTTCCAGGATCTTCATGATCACAATGTGCATGCCAGAAAATACCAATGACGTCTTGGTCAAATCCTTACTGTCACATCCTTCTAACAACCGTAGGATTTCGAGGACATTCCCGGACGCATTTATATATTCTGACGCCAAATCACGTCCGGTATTTTCCGTGCAAATACTCACGAATTTTTGCAGAATGTTCAGACCCGAAGCTGATCTAAAACTGGACTTGAAGTCACTTACCGAAAATTGGGCTTCCTCTTTGGACTCTTTCGGATTTGACGTCGGCAGGGCCTGTTCCTCTTCCCCAATGTGTCTCGTTCCATTAGATGAAGTCGTGTCAGGAACAATTGAAGGCTTCTCGTTGGATATTTCTTTTGATTTGTGTCGTATCTTTTTGGCTGGAATCTCCCCATTGTCAGGAGTATTATTGATGACGTCTGAATTTATTTCCTTGTTTTTCCTTCTTGATTTCGCTTTTTTGGATTTGACATTTCCATTGTTCAGATTATCGCCCACTGTTGGAACTGGGGTCGACGAATTGTGGCTAATTTTTCGCTTCATTTTACCTCTTACAACTTATTTATTGAGCACTTGGCTCACGTTAACTGCAATAATAATGGAAAAGTGTTATTTTCATTCGTTAGAAAAAAAAGAACATTGTTCGGTAGTCCTCTTACCCTTCGACTCCTCGATGAACAATAAAAATCATTTTATATTGTTTCGTTGGGCCTACAAACCGAACCAAAACACGACATGCACGTGGTAAGTGGAGACTAGGAATAGCAAGGAGAATAGACGGAATGTAGAGCCTCCGATGATAGGGGCAAATGGGCGTCTGCTGGAAGCGTCTAGCGGTGGCGGAGGGAACTGATTCAGTGGCCTCGCTGTGAATAAGGTAGTGGGGAAAGGTGAGTACCGAGAGGACTAGCCGTACTTGTTGCTCTTAGACAATTGCTAATTAAAATAGGTCCCATCGATAACAATCAGAGAATATTTATTCAGGACAAAATTAGGGAAATAATAGACAATTGTTTGCCGACAATTCTCTTATTATCTTCTTATTCATTGCGTCTGGATGGCAACTGGGGAATGCCCCGGAATTACGATTTTATTTTGGAGTTTGCCTTGAATCTAAGGAACCTCAGAACATGAGACAAAGGCACCACCAGATTACTATCGCTCGCCATGGGACGTCTTAAATTTTCTGGAGAAATTAAGAGAGACATTAGAGTATAAAGAAACATTTACTTCTTTATTGCATATCCAGGACAATGAAAATAACGTACCTAAACAGGTAATATTTTGAGAAATATTAATTATTAAAAGAATATTTCGAATGCTCGTGCGATGCTCAATCACAAATGGCATAATACAATTTTCATAAAAAAAAAAGTGTTTTGATTTTTTTCGTGTCTACTTGAAGAATATTAGTTATCATTTTAATTATGATGAGCATGGGACGATGTCACTCGAAATAATCTCAATCGCAACTTGATATTTAGATGCCGGCGTGCAGCTTGCTTATCAATTGGATTAAGTATTATCTTAAGAACCCCTCGGAAAGGAAAATCTTATGAGGAATGATGGGATGAGGAAATTATATTAATTATTGACACATTAGTCAAGCATTAACCTCCACATATTGCTAGTCTTGATGCGGGTTACAATTTGCTATATTCTATAGTTTCTTTTCTCTTTACTATATCAGGGCAAAGGATTCATTTCAATTGCATGTTTTTCTTTCCAATAAATAGTTATCCGTTGTTGTGTTAATGAACTGAGTTGGATGCACTGAGCCAACTTACACCTAGTGCTCATTGCAACCCAATCAAAAGTAGCAAGTGAGAAAACGTTAAGTATGTTTGTATGATGCACTTAAATAAATCCGAGCTAATCATTCTAGTATTGTCCAAACTTCTATAACTCTTTTTCGTATAATCATTAGTCCGATGTCCGTTTCAAATCTTTATCTGCATGCTTTTTCACCATTTCTATTCCATTCTTGCTGACGTTGTTCGCGTATCCATCGTTTGATGATTCAGGTGAAGAATGAGATCTTCAAGAGGTTATTTTATTAGGAGACAGCCACTTCTTCATATAATAAGAGAAGATGGTGGATGCGTAGAGAACAATGAGGAGGACACATGTAGCAACCAGAGTAAGTACTGATGTCTTTGATAGACAGGGTTCCATGGTGGTTATGGTTTTCTCTGAAATAATGGAATATCAAGTATATCAGAATCGATGGAAGGTCAGCTGCCCCGAAGATATCTTATTTATTGAATTGTTCATTCGGTCGATGGCTAGTCGAGTGAAATTACTTATCGACCGACGATCGATCAAGTGCACAACTCGATGGGCAACCCGAGCGACTCATCGATTTATTCGTTGGGTCGAGCGCGAAATCACTCATTCAGCGACCAGATTCGATAAAATTGAATCTAGGAGTCTCAACAAAGATGGCCGCCTGATTTCTTACCAGGCTCGTCGAAATTAATACTGGCATCACTCTTGAGAAACTCTGACTGCTTTTCATCTCCAAAATCTAAAACGAGGATCTCTTGAGACAATGTCATATCATCCGATTTCTCTTCAGTTCTATTGGCAATGTTTCTTCGCTTCCTTTTCCCCCAGGACTCGGTGGCCTCGCGACCCCACTCACAAACCGCCTAGTCCACACAAAAAAATCCGATTATTATCAATTTGATGAAAATTCAACGAAACGAAAGAACAATGTCTTGCTCTATTTGCTTACCGGTTCGCAAGGGCCGAGGCAGTATTTAACATTGCACTGGAATATAACACCATAAGATTCAGTGAACCTGAAAGCCTCATAAACAGACTGAAGAGCGTTCCCATCGGGCATGAAACTTGGAAAGATGGAGGGATCCACTGGGCACCTGGTGAAATTGAAAAATCTCAGTTCCGCATTGTTTTTCTTCTACTTTAATACCCAGTCGAGGGAATAAAAAATGAAGGATTAAATCGCAGGTGTCCTTACCCCTCGTCGTCGATAATTTGAAACGTACTCTTGGAGTCCTTGGCCATCGCCACGCAGCTACGGGCAAAAATCCCATAAGGAGCTGTTGACAGAATTGATACACTCAAATTTACTTTCGGATGTACGCCTTGCGTGCTGCGCGACAGATACGCCTTCGAGATTTGAGGCGATTAATTATTAATTTGGAAATAAAATTAGCAAAAAATCGATGTAAATCTGTTTCAGGAGGAGAGGAGTCAAGAAGAGGTGGAAAGGAAGAAATGGGGAGAGGTCGAGCCGCCCCCAGAGCTCGAGGATCCGGTGAGTACCCTTACATTTCCCAGCCCCTTCTCAAACAAAGGGCGTTAACGTCAGGTTTTGGCTCTCCAGAAAATCTACCACAAATATCTACACCATCCCCGAGATAATTAATAAAAGACAGTTGAGCTGTTTAAAAATTCATACACAAAAGTATATTAACTATCAAGTAGTGCTACATAATTTTAGAGTACGCAATAGTTATGATCTGATATAAAATAGCAAGGGAACGTATGCCAAAGAAAAACTCACTGTCTTCGGGGATTTCAATGCGGAACGTAAGTTTATCTCCAATTCTCACAGTTTCAACTTCGCGTGCCCGATTATCGAGAATGCGAATCCTGGGTGCTGGTGCTTCTGGAGCACTGGTGATGCTAATCATGTCTGGGTCCCGGATTGGCATCATCCCGAACGTAATGTTCTTGGAGGACATGTCGTAAGTACACTTTACTTTGTATATTTTATCAGCCTTGGTCATTACGACTGAGTGATGTTGCAGTACTACCGTATTCGAGTAAATTCCAGTCTAAAAAAATTAGGAATTAAAAAATACCGTGGGTACAATATCAAATAGGAGGCGCAGGCTTGTTCAGTAATGGGAAATTGTCGGACAATGGGAAACTTACCACACTTTGAGTATTACAGTCTTGTCCACTCATTGTCAGGTCGAGCCGGAAAAGATCGCTATTACTGACGTCGATATTACACGTTTCAGAACGTCCTAGAGCATATATACGACCGTTGAACGGCTTATTTGTCCGCACTTGAACAGCAATTCGCGTGTCCTTGCAGTCGACACTAACTGTAAACGAAAATGAATGTCATCAGAACTCATTCTTTTCTTATAACCTCCAAGTTCCGAAGGAAAAAAACTCCGAAGCCCATTGAATTGAATCGAATTGAATCAATATAGAATCTTTGGGTTGTCTCAAATGAAATTTCATTTCAATATGGCCAGTAGAAGACGAAGACATTTCAACTAATGATTTCACTCTTCCATCAACGGGTTCAAAAAAATTCGATTACGTCATTACGTATTGAGTACAACCACGGTACATTCTAATTTCTCCTGCATGACCAAGTACGCTTTACCGGGCCTCCGCGGGAGTTACACGCTCCAATGTGCAATTATAGGAGTAATCTCTGCCTATGAATTCTTTAGAGATCCTTCTTATTTATGTGACGTCCAGAGGATTCGCTTCCGTAACAGCATGACCCCTACAACTTTTTTCGACACACCGTGTGCAAAGTGTTTTTAGTCTCACGAGACACTGAATAAAAATATCGGTCATGTCTGAATTAAGCCCAAAACCACTTTCTCGCAATCGTATCGAGACGTACTGATAAGCGACATTTTAAAATTACGCATAATAATGACAACTTACTTACCATCATAACAAGTTCCGGTTTTATCGCAATTGACATCAGTATTCTTGGTGAGATTATTCAGTGTCGGATCCTGTGTAGTTTCAATAACAATAGGTAGTTCAGCGGCTTCTGTAGAGATCATAAATGTATGAATTGAATGCATTGTTTGGTCTTACTGATATTATTCAAAACATGAAAACATACTCTCGCAAAAATTCTCGTAATAATTGCCAACCCTATCGCCATTATCAATGAGCGGTCGCTCGGTATTTAGATAGGCAGAGGGACCGTCAGGTAGAGTCCAATGATCTAGATGAAATAGTTGACAGTTGAAAGCTGTTCCGACTGGCGAGCCCCGATAAAGGTAAGATCTGCATAAAAATTCATTCTCAAGTTCGCACGCAGACCGGCATGATGCTTCATTTGGTACCGGTAGCTCTTTATCAGTATAATAGTGGAGGCCAGCATACTGAGCAATTTTATCTTCAGCTACTCCAATTCGTGGGCTCTGAAAGGTTCTCTGGGCCTTACAAGCGTCTTTGCCTAAATGAAACACATTTTTTTTTATGTATTAGAAGTTGTCGTGAAATCTTTACGCAGAGGTAATTCAGTAAAGAATTAAGGAACAATTCTCAGATGTCCTGAAAGATATAATATCAATTGATATTGATTGAAAAGTTTCCATCTGAAGGCAAAGTAAAGAGGGGATCCAGATGTCCAATTTGCTAAGCATTGTAGAAGCTAAGAAACAAACGTCGATGATGGTAGTCTTGCTCAACCTCAACTACTATAAGAACGCCCACGACTTGCTTATGCATGTAATGCGAGAGTGACCTTGTTCTCATCTCGGAGCCGTATCGTCACCTGCACTCTGAACCTGTAGAACCCGTCCGTCTCTAACCATCGGCAATCATTAAGGCTTTATGAAGGCTAAGGTGGATGGAATTTATTTCTACAGCTGTTACGATCCGCACAACCTTTCCATCAAAGACTTTACGGCCATCTTAGATCGCCTTACTGAGGATACAAAGAAGCACTTCCCCGTGACATTCTCATGAACAGTGTTGATGAGAGGAGGTGCAATTCAACTGCCCAGCTGAATAATAAGAAGAAGTGGTGATGTCAAAAATTAGTGAAGAAGAATTGATGAAGACATGTAAGAGAGTCGATAATGCCAATCCTCTTGGTCTCGACGGAATCTGAAACATCGCGCTCAAGTCAACTTCAGAGCCATCAACCGCTAGAGGAGCGATTTCGGGGGAACGATGGCGAAATGACAGCATGAAGTACTGCCTTGTAACGTCCCTGGACATCAAGCATGCCTTCAACTCAGTCAGGTGAAACTGTATCATGAAGGCTCTTGGTGAACTCAACGTACCCGGATATCTGCGAAATATGGCTATTTTTCCGGAATGGTCCCAAGTCGTCTACAATCACTGGAGGCTCAGTACTGGTTCCATTACTGTGGAACATCATGTATGACGGGCTACTGAAACTGCAATTACCCCGGGAGACTAAACTCGTGGCATTCGTAGATGACGTGACCATAGTCGTCGTAGGAAAATACCTAGAGGAAATCGACGTCATGTTTAAAACAACATTCGAGAGGGTCTGCCGATGGGGGAATACCGTAGGAATGAGTAGCGCAGAACATACGAAGGAAGCCGTACTAATTACGAGCAGGGGAAACATCAAGAATAGCACGCTGCAAGTTTGGTCTTGTGAAATCACCTTCCGAGGATTAATCCAACACCTGGCGATCATCAATACCCGACTTAACTTCAAGTGACGAGCTAAGCATGTACGCAGCAAGGCGTCTAGAGTCAGATCCGGTTGAGGATCAGGCCGAAGTAGCGAAGGTAATTATTGTCGTCATCGCTAATGTCAATTTGGGTCCTTGCATTGAAATTGCAAGGACCACGACAAAGATTTGCAGCAGTCTATCGATTGAGTAAGGTTTACTAGACCAGATTCCACAGAGCGTCGGGAAAGTTTTTACGGGCCATGAAACATTGAAGGACAATATTTGCACTCGTGATTTTCGTGGTCATTACAATGAATTCCTCCCTTCGGCTCAGAAAGCTAGAAAAAAACTCCTTCTGGGTACATATCAACCGTCTATTCATTACTCTACGATTTCCTCGTTAAACTAATTGGTTTCATACCTTTGAGACACAAATTTTCAAAATAATCAACTCCCTGGGCATCAACAAATTGTACAAACTGCCCCGTAGTTCTTCTGTCGGAGTCGCTCAAGTGACATTGAAGCGTTACGTAATTATACTCAAGTGATCGGCAAGTGAATCGATGCTCATTGAGACATGCAGCAAGACAAGCTTCCTTGGTCGAGGTGTAAATGAGGGCGTTGTCTAAGCCTCTGATCATCTTGTTTGGTGTTCGCTCAAAAGCCCATGGGCGCAAACAAACATTCTCTGTAAAAGAACATGAAACGTGAGAGCTGAGCATATAATTAGCTGATATAATAGAAATGAATATGAATAAACTCATCCAATAGAGCAGGAGATATTGAGGAGAACGGAATGATTACCTGATCGGATTTGAAGTTTTGTCATGTAGTACATGTTCGCTGCTCTTTGGGGCGAAGCGGAGGGATTAGTTGACGATGTTTCATTTTGCAATTGACACAGTGTGTCTTGTATCGGTGCTAATGGATTAACGACAAATGAAAATGCTGCCGCTTGACAAGCGAGGTCTTCTCTGCACCACCCTTGACACTCATACAGCGAAAGATTTCGCACACTGTAATAGGTTGTTCCACGGTAATCATAATCCGTTAATTTCTCGAACGCCACTTTACCTGTGAATCCAAGGCAATGAGAAATCATATAAATGACATGTGTTAAAGATCCATGAACATCTTGTTGACCACTTCCGTGCTTAGATTCCGTAGATGATGGTCGCGGAAAATGGAAAAATTTGAATACAATCATTTTTAATTAGTAATTGGATGATTGAATTGACTTCTCCGATGATCAACACCTTTTGGAAAATCACAGCATAAGGAAAAAGTTTATCCAAGTTTTTTTTTATAATTATTACCGAGTGCAGTATTGCTTCCAACGATGAACATGAGGAGTAGGAGGCCCATAATTAATTGTCCCATTGCGCGAGAACTCATCTGAAATATATGACTAATAACAAATCGGTTATGGCTTTAGATTTGTTGGGTGGTAAATGGTTGACCTGGATTTACCATGGAATCCCTCAATACTTTTCTCTTATAATTAAGAGAGGAAAACTAGGACTGTCTCGTGAGATGATGAGCAAATTCAAATGCCGGTAACCTTCAAAGGGTCAGGCGACAACGTAATTGTTAACCGTCAACAATGACGCGGCAATCCGAGTGGCCATTAGGAACCGCGAGAGTAGGAAAATCTCTTTTACAACCGTTTTTTTGCAATTGGGTAGGGGAATGCGCTCCACATTTTTTATGGTAGGACAGTGGGATTAATGGATGGAAAGGATTTTGAATAGGTGGACATTTTTTCTCAATATATCTTGTCCGCAAATCGCGGAGGAAAAAAATTCTGATATTCTCGGGCTGGAAGTCGAACCCAGAACCCTCCGATTACCAGTCGGGCACTTTTCTCATCTCAGCTATCCAAATATATACTGATTTCCATTTCAATTATCTGCCAATATCAAGAGAGGCATTTGGTCTAGTGGTTAGCATGCTCGCCTCAAGAACAAAGCGCCCCGAAGTGCGGGGTTCGAATCCCGGCGGTGGAAAGATTTTTCATCGTTGGAAATCAAAAGTCAGCCTGTGGAGTCTCTAGTTATAAGTTAGCTAGCTAGAAGCCGGGTAGGGAGCTCAGCTTGGGTACCGCGTAGGTACTGGGACGGGAGTGTAAAAGACCGAAAGTTCATATCTCTCATTCATTCATTTCACCTGCCAATATTGAGCCCCCACCGAAAAAATGTTTTCAACGTTCGACTCGCCGATGAAAATCAATAAACCACGGAAATGTGGATCGCTACGAAAATAAAATCAAATGATGAAAATTCACATATTCAGAATATAAAATTAACTTTCGCTTCGCTTAGGTGACTTCACCACTGGACATTAGCAATTTTACCGTTGAACGGCCGGACAGAAAACGCTGGGTCTGATGTTTTGCTAACTTGTCATAACGAATACGCGTACCGCATATCTCATTTAAAATATTTCCTCTGTCCTACTTCACGAAACAGTTTTGTGAGTCTTCTCTGTGTACATCGGTGAGCTAGATTTACGAATGAAATGGAATCAGTGAGAAAAATGTAATTACAAATACTGGAGTCGCTCAGGCGTTGGAAGTTATTTGGGTATTCGGGGCTTGGTGTTCCTGTACTATAAAAGTGGTAGAGGATTTTATACCTATTCTAGTGAACTTGCTTCAGTCATGAATGTAACGGTGTTCCATCGCAATGCCGAGGTCGGTTACCGTTGTGCGGTCTATAAACTCCACAGAGATGTAACACTCCGTGTATCTCTGAGGAGAGAGACCAGAATATACTGACAATAAGTGTTAACTAGCATTTTCCTTTCATCCCTATCTTTTGTTATTTTTCAACTGTCTCTATTGCAGTTATCTTGTATGCGATTGAATGATCATTTCACTTGATTTGAGAAATTATACAAAAATGTTTCTGGCGCAAGAAACTGTCCGCTTGACAATTTTCAATATCTGCTTATCAGTCATTCGGTTGTCGTATTGATAAAAAAAAAAAATTTCTACAGGGTGGGATTTTCTTATCCCGAGCGAACTTGCCGGGATGTTCGAGACTAGAGGAGATCTCGTCATAGATTCATGTAATCTCCACTTTATTTAGACTTTGGTTTCTTCCAGCATGTTAATTTCGTGATATATTTGGAATAGGTAGGATAAGATCCAGGATTATTCTCAATATAAAATTTACAAGAAATTTTTACTGAAAAAAATGGATAGTCCAGACCGCGGGACCTTCCGAGTATGCATCGGGTGCTCTTCCAACTGAGCTATCCGGCTCCTAGCAACCTCTTCATTTCAAATTTCTTGTATATATTGAGTTCCGTCGCCCTCCTATCGGCAATCATTTTTACATCAAAGACGGGAAACAAGGCCTGTCCCGAAAGCTCCAACTATTCGATTCGAGTGCTAATCGATTTGGAATGAATTTATGTTGAATCTATTTCGCGCCGATCGCGTTCGATCGTCGCTTTGGAGTCATCCCCAAGCTTCGGACAGCACCGAGAGCCCTACGAAGGTCCGTTCGGCTGGGTTCTGAGACCGGAGCTACCGACGACGAGCACTGAAAACCGAGGGAGCCACTTCCTGGAAAAGGAGAGGAGTTTGGCTAATTAACTGAGTGCGATAGCCGATGGAGGGAGGGCAAAGCCTCCAGGTGGTTGATACGCGATGAGAGGAATTCTCGAGCTTTGTAGGTGAGCCGTCGAAATATGAATTATATCCATCCGTAAAAAAATGCAAGAACTTACGATTGAAGAGGCCAGAATTCCTCAATTCCTAATGTCTTGGGGACCGGAGAGACCTGGTCAATCCTATCAACACATTTTTCTCTCTACATCGCGCGAGGGTGAGCCTGAAGAATCTAGGGAGTCATGTGAGAGCCATTTGAGATTATTTAACGGGGTCATATAACGGTTATTAAATAAAAAAGAATATTAGGACTTCCGAAGATTTTTCAGGTAAGAATTTCTATGGAATTTCTTATAAAAATTCCTGTCAGACGTTTCGGTCAGATTTTCTCTGGTTTTTTAACGTGAACGACCTAAAGTCGATTTGAATGAACCCCGAGACTAGTCAGAGATTGTTTAAAAAAAACCCTTAGTAACTCCTGTAGGAAATCTTCTAGAAATTTTTGTAAGAAATCTCCCCTCTATAGCCCCCCCCCCCCCACAGTTCCCCTCCGTTCGAGAATCGAATGTTCCCCGGCGGAGTGGGGCAGGTGCGTCCGACTGGTTCGAATCTGATAGGCTTCAGTAGGTTTTGCTCGTACTCTTTTCGATTCTAACAAGTACTAAAATGGCACATAACCGGAGGTCCGCGGGCTTGGGAAATAATTATTTGCCCAAAGAAGTCTTCTAAAAATTATTCTGTCCAAATATTCGATTCGTAATAACCAATCGCATGTAAACACCTGGCTGAAGGCCCTCGGGCGATGGCCTATTGTAGGGAATCTATCTTGTATTTTTCTTGCAATAAATTCCGTTAAATATAAATATATAGAGGAGACCCGGGGCAAAACGGAACACCCAAATTTTTTCATTTTCCTTACCATCGACGCTATGCCAGGCAGCCTGACAGCTGGGAGACTAAGAGAATATAAAAAATGAAAACTAAAATGTTTTCTTCAACAATTGTAAATCCATTACAAAATAAAAACGATATTAACACGAACAATTGAGCAATTTTGGGATTTTTTCAAATTTTCGAGGCGTCCGTTTTGTCCGCACGGACTAAATAATGACGAATTAGTTATAATTTTTTTTGCCTTATGCTATTTAGGCTAAAAAAATATAAATCCAAAAAAGAAATTATCTGTATAACCTTTGGAAAATGAAGGCGTTCCGTTTTGCCCCGGGTCTCCCCTATAATGTTGTATGCCCTGATGAGGAGTGGATTTACAAACTTGAAACGTTGGCAATTGGAGAGGAGTCAGTGAGTTATTGTCGTTTATTCTGAACGCCGAACAACCGCAGGATGGCCTGGAGAAGTGGGAGGTTGTTAAAAATACCTAGCGGCTCAATTTCCATTATTAGCCTGCATATGCAATAACCATTGTTTGACACATGAGCCGAATTTAATCAGCGAAGGGCAAGAAGTGATCCAACAGCTCATCAAAGACGGGAAATTTATATAGCATTCCACATTCTTGTGACGCCGGAGGATATTGTTGGATGGGCTTTGGAATAGGTAAAATTTACAAGAACCTAGAGATGGAGGCGCGCTACCCGCGCGTATAATCACATTGGATACGCTACCTAATGAATATATATATTGTCTATTAATGCAGATGTATACAAAAAAACAGAGGCAAATGGCTTCAAAAAACGTTACATTGGATTTTTTTATAATGGATTATTACTGAAAAAAATGACCAGTCCAGAGCGGGATTTGAACCCGGGACCTTCGCATTATGCGTCGGGTGCTCTCCCAACTGAGCTATCCGGCTCCTAGCCACTTGTTCATTTCAACTGTTGGACTCTCATTACAATTTTTTACGAGAGCGTATAACTATTGGCAATAAGAGGGTGTTATAGTAAATGCTCATAATTATAGACTCCCACTTCGGGTAGAAAATGAGCGATGAGAAAAATGGTGGAAAAAATTCCAATGAATTTATTATCTAGAAAATTTCTAGACGAATAGCCCTTTTCCTTCCAACTGACATGGAATAATCGCGTATACCAACCGCGGACGATTGAACCCACTGAGAGAGAGGAACGGAAATGCGTGTAAGTTGTATTGGTATTATGTACACGATGGAAGTTGCTCTACTAGTATTTGTTAAACGTCGTGCGAGTTCTCGGTCAGGGCTGGTTGCCAAGAAAGAGAAGGGGGGAATCGTGAGGTCAATGTCCAGGCGGCGCCTAAGATCCTTCTCCTTGTGAGACAGTTGAGGCAGGTCGTGATCAGGCAGCGCGGTGGGATGAATCGATTCCGCTACCCTTCATGCTTCATTTTTTTATAGAAAAAATTAAAAAAAATATATCGCCGTCTAAATTTTCAAATCATTCTCAAATCTCCAGTGCTCCTCAAATGATTACGTGACTCATCTCAATTTGGATTTCCACCTGAGGGAGCAAAAGTTCTTGTCCGTCTTTTATTTTTTAAAAATCTTTCTCGCGATTTATACATGAGAATGTTATGGCCTATAGATTAATTACTTTACCTGATGAAATACACGGCAGAATGTGTACCTAAAGTCGGTGGAAAATGTGAAGAGGACAAAGAAATGAAACAAAAGGATTCGACGCCATTTTACAGGACGAAATTATTTGATTATTGAGCCAGATCGACATGACTCGAATGAAATTTCGATCGTAGAGAGTAGTTTATTTATTTATTTGTCTGTACCTTACTCTGAATGATAATGTTTTGTCGTCATTACGGGAGACTTTGGCGACTGCATATTCCAATAAAAGTAAATCGAATAAGAATTTATGAGGTTGAGTTTGTATCAGACGCGGAATGGAAAGATGTGGCTGACTCAGTCGTTGAACTCACCAAGTGGTATGCACAGTTTTAAATCTAATTACGTTTATTTCGTTCTTCAACAATATCTGAACCGAGTGGATCCAAGGGGAGGTGTCGCCCCTCGTACATTTTTAATTGAAAAACAAAGCTGGGAAGATATCGGGGATTTACGGGGAGTCGAAAATTGAAATTACAACGGCTTCGATTCCGGGAAAAATGGATACCGGTACCCTCTATCTTGGGACTCATATTTGTAGATACAATCACGAGAACTCTGTGGGAAGGTGACGAACGCTGAGTCGGGGTCAAGGA
This sequence comes from Psyttalia concolor, assembly GCA_030522845.1. Lineage (NCBI taxonomy): Eukaryota > Metazoa > Arthropoda > Insecta > Hymenoptera > Braconidae > Psyttalia > Psyttalia concolor. Next base: position 21,368 of record JAPYZM010000660.1, read on the forward strand.
CCTGTTTGCGTAGACTTTCTGGGGGATCATAATTTGTCTTGAAAGTGTTTTACGCTCACCGGGCCACTGTCGGGGAATGTCAAAAGTATCAGTAGATTTTAGCGAATTTTTTCATATCTTCAATATCAATTATGTATAAATAGAAACAAAAAACTAGAAGAAAATCGTTTTTTTCTGAATGTTTCGAGTGGATAACTTTGGAATCCCTTCGGAATTCCTCCTCCTTTAACTCCAAATGAAGGGCTCGTCCACCATCAGTGCAACAATCGAAACGTTCGCAATAATTTTTCGACAGATATTTTTCTAAATTATATACCTAGTTGTGATTGTGCAATTGAAAGAGGTGGGCAAAAGATTTTTTTCCCCTCCTTTCAAGAGAATTTTCCACGGCTTCCTTTATAACTAAATCGCGGCTACTCCCGGCCTTTATCATCGGAATCAGCATCAGTTATTCCCCGCCTACCGCAAGCGAAATATCGCCAACTCGAAGTGAGTCGCTTCTTTTTGCCACCCAGCGGAGGACTCTAGTACATTGTGGGGAAATATGAAGAGGAATGGGCTAGGGACCTTGACCATGGAAGAACTTTCCCGTACCTGAAAACGTTATATACGCGAAATATACATCAATTACATCAACATATGCGTAATTGCATATACGCGACCCCCCAATTATCCAATGGCGTAGATTTTGTCCGCGAGGGTTTCTCGAGTTAGATAGGATCCTCGAAATACTGGAAAAATCCCCGATAGTTGGATTGCCGAATGAAAAGCTTCACTGACTATACATACCTTAGTGATTACCCTGGTATCAAGTTCCACGACCTCTAATCACAATTCACTGAGAGAATATAACAATCCCATCCACTGTTTCGCGATAAATGTATGATAGGGCTTAAAGGATTGAAAAAAAATGGAAAAAATAGGGGGCAACACGCCTAACCATCGAATCACTCTGAGTAACCTTGATAACGGATTATTCGGTCAATTAGTGCCACAAAAACAAATAACTCGACGTTGTTGATGGCTCGGCTGTAGGTATGGTTCTGTCGCTGTGGCGGCCACAAGGCTCGACTTTATAAACTTACTGTGGTTGCTGAATACGAATACTTCATAGGTCCTCACGGATTCGTTAGCTCTGCTGGAAGTATTCACGATCGGATTGGACGGCCGAGTAGCGGTACTGCATGGTAGGTCTTCAACCACACCACCGCTTGTATAGGCTTCTCTCCCTCTTCCACCTGGCTCCACCATACCAGTACCCTCCAGTGTATTTCTATCTTGCTTTTTTTTCTAATTTATTCTCCTGCTCCACTCTATGGATAGATGCATCTAAATTCAAAGGGATCTAACTTGCTACTTCTCATAATTAAAGAACAGTGCTATTTTACCGTTCATTTTTCGTCGCTATCAGCGCCTATCATGGATAGCATTAGGTGCGGACTATTGATTAAACGATAGTGATCCTTGGAGGAGACATTCCTTGGCTACTTCTTCGAGAAAAGTCATTGCGCCTGAGGGAATTGCTCCCCTCCCCACCACTTGCCTCTCTCCAACCCTATTTTCCATTCATTTCGTCCTCTTGAAGACTCTCAGTCTTCTTTAGGACTGCTGCCTATAATGCTCTCATTTGTTCTAATAACTCCTCAGGATTAATGAGGCCAGGGCTCCTCAGTCTTCAGAGTATTGGTGAGCCCTTTCCAAGTCCCTTGAAACCAGGAGGGACCTATTGAGTTCTATCAAGACAATTTTTACGCTGTAATGAACCCGTTGGCGTAAGAGTTGGTATGGAGAATGTGACGAGTGATTTGGGAATCCTGCCCTCACTTTTGGCTAATCGGCCCTATCCAACAACAGTGACATGGAAACCACAGAAAACTATGTCGACACAGGCGGTTAGTCGCGAACTCCCGCTCCCGACGGTGCCTTTCGAAACAAAGACTGTCTCTTTCCGAAAAATTCGGCCCCACCGGAAATCAGACTGACAACCTTTAGGACACTATACGCTCGCGCCTAACCACCGAGCTACCGACGGCGGTCATATAGCGGTTATTGAATAAAAAAAGAGAGATCAGGAGTCCAGGACTAAATGACTTTCTGTTGAGCAGCCAAGCGCAGGAAAAAATCCCATGGCTATTTTTTCCTATGGAATTTTCTATACGAATTCTCATGGAGATTTCAAAAGTTTACAAAAACAATTTTTTACACACTATTTTTTATATAATTTTACATATGGAGCGGGGCTTCGTTGAAGGGAGGATTCTAGGGAAGGCTGGCTTTTCCAAATCCTCAGGAATTCCCCGAAATGAAAAGAATCAGGTGAATTACTAGGAGCTAGTAATTATTAAAATTGAAGAAAAAAAATACGTGCCCATTACCTTTCTATTTTTACCCCTGGGCGTATGAAGGTCTTGACGTGCACCCGCTCGCCACATGATTTAACAGCACGTTTTGTATCAATATCCAGAACCGGCCTTGTTTGTCTACCGATGAACAAGATGGCTCACGAAGTTTTTGCCTTTTTTACAAGAAAAACAGCGGCAGTCAAAAAAAAATCATCATCACTCTTAATCGGACAATGCCCTTAGCATGATCCAAGAGCCCGCGCGGGAGACGCGGTAGGATAACGGCTCCCAAAAGAAGACCCTAATAGCACTTCTAAATCTATGGCTAACACCTGGGAAAATTAAAAAATGATGAATATCTCATTCAAAGTAATCCTCCGCCGACCCTTTTGTAGACAATAACCATACAACAATCATGATCAAGGCCATACTCGATCATCCTCTCAAGAACCATTACCCGAATTAAGGGCGGGGTGTAATGATTGATCACCTCGGAATCTCCGTCACTCATTACACGTGAAATACTAATCAAACCGCGAGCAGACATCATTTCCGACTTGCAGAAATCATCCACGCAGGTCGGAAATTAGGTTTGCTTATGATTTAATCATTATTTTTCGGGTAATTAGTCACGGGGCTGTTGACATTATGAACTATTACACCCGGGCCTTAATAACAAAATTTGAAATCATGCCGCAGTCCCAATTGAAATGGAAACCTAACCGGGCTCATAAATTTTATAAGCCGCGTAATGTAGCGGATACGCTCACAGAGCGCCGTAATTCTGTCCGTGAAAGAAATCCAAATATTTTTTTGAGATTGAATTGTCAAGCCCACAACAAAGCAAACAACGTTATCGTGGAGCAATTAAATGACACTTACGGAAGTGCAAAAATATTCACGCTTCATGCCAATTTAACATACATGTGCGTCCAACGAACTTCACAGCCACACACACGCGCTTAATATTTATTTCATCGTGTCACCTGTTATTTCACTCGTACGAGGCAGCTAACTAAGCAGCATCCGATTTTCTATCATTATCCCGAAACGATAGAAATACAATCAGTCTTAATCAATTTAAACCAAACGACATAAACAAACTTACCTTTGACTTGAGTTAAGAATGCGCCGTCATCAGTGACCACTAAACAGACCGATACACATCGTGAGAACTTGTTCCTTTCAGCTTGATCATAAAGGACAATTTCGAAATTAAACTGCCTACAATAATGATAATAAGCACTTTCAGGTGTTTTCATTTAGAATGTACATGGAAGAGTTCGTAGTCTCGAATATCCACTTGGAGGGGTGTTGATTCTCTTCAGTTTTTCTCAATTTCAAATTATTGAATCGAGAACCACTGGCCGAGGGGGCGGAGCTACGCTTTGATTGGTCAACTTTGAATAACTCCGCAAGGGGGCTCTCAAAGAGAAAAGTGGAGGGGGAACTTTCGACCCCAAATTTCACCCTTTTTCTACCCCCAAGAGGAACGTGTGCCTTTCCGGGACACCGTGTACATGGATAGTATAGTAAGAATAGATCGGTGACAAAAACCGTTACCCTCGTTTTTTTAATGATACGCTACGGCATATCTGAAACATGGCATTTTAGATTGGATAACAAGTTATGGAGTACGAAATGCAATCCGATCATGTGTGATATTTTTTAGTTTATGGACAGCACTTTGACATCTTTTATTAACAGAAAATAAAATTTTACAAAAATTACATTACCTCCGCCTGTTTGAAAATCGCAATAACCAATCATGTGATTATCATCACTGATATTGCTGAGGAATTTATACGGTAGGATTATAATATCTTCCTTTTCTCAATCGTCATTGAAACGAATCACAAGTGTGTATCGTCTAATTGTGTAATCGTCATCCTCACCACCTCTCGACTTTGACTCTCCTCTAGGTGACGATGTTGTTGCGTTCCAATCGTCGTCATTGTCCAGTTTCCCATTGTCGTTATCTTCTCTGTTCATTCGGGGCAAAGCCATTCTTCAGTAGATTCACGATAGGTGCCTCGAGGGTAATTGACAGACAGAAGGATAACAAATAAGATGCAACGAGATTACCGAAATACAGGATCAGCTGCGAACATAGTTCCCTCTATTTACTACAAATTTGGTGTAATATTTTATAACGTTTGAATTTCATTAATTAATCACACTTCAGTCATTAGTCATTCTCTGGTTTGAGGTTAACTCAATTTTATTAGAATTTTATTATTCTAAGAATATCTCAAACTTGGATACTGTTGGAGGAACTTCATGTCTCTTAGAAGAATACTCACAACGAGGCCATTGTGAAGATGTAGTGGACCATCCATTTGCATGCTGGTGACCATCATGATGATGGGATGTACTAAATATGCGCAGTAGGTGAGCCTCGACAGTGGATAGATGAGCCTGTGCGATAGTAGAACATTGACAAGAGCAGCAGATCCAGTACAGCATTGGACGACGACAAAAGCCACGGCTAGCGCCCATGCGCTATGCCCGAGTGCAGCATATATTGAACTAGTCATCACTGCAAGATCACCAGGGTACAGACCGTATACTACAGCTCCCATGGTCGCTCCGGAGATTGTCCATCCGAAGACTTTGCCCCACTGAAAGTGAGAAAGCGTTACACTACCAGGACAATATACCAGGCTGCTCTTCAGTATCACCAAAGAACTGGCATCCTCACCGTCGGCGTTCGCAATCCGCAATTCGTCTTGAAAAGTATCCAGCCGGTGACGGCGCCAATGAAGTAGGGGCCAGCTCTCAGCCATGGTTTGTCGTAGAGTTCATCAAACAAGGCGAATGGCTCCTGGATTCTATCGAGTCAAGTTAGACTTTAACAATGACCAGGCAGACCATTAATCGCACAATTCAACCTTTGATACTCACCGCGCAATGTAATCATTGCTGTAGGCTATCGAGAATGTGGTCAACCAGGACGACACAATGAGTAGAAAAACTGTTGCCGCGACAATCTTTGGATACTTGACGGATACTAGTAGGAGTAGTATACCGAGTACGTAAAACTGTGTGTCATTCGCCATGTACCAGCTCCACAGCATACACTGATGGACAAATTAGAATCAACTTATTGTAACGATCGTGTCCAATTCCTTCTTCGTCAAGGGCGTTTTTCGGTGGACCTGTTGATTCCCCCGAGAGCTGTTAATATTGTAATAAAGAGAAACTCACCATCTCTGTTCTTGGATAAAGTGAGTTGACGTATAAAGCATTTCTCCACCAGAACTTCTCGCATGTCACATGATCGATGATGGCTGGGGAGAAGACTGTTCGGGATTGAGTGTACTTCATTGCTATCTCGTTTACCCCCAGTACGAACAAATAGGCTGGTGTTAATCTAATGATCGTTCAAGACGACACCCATTGGAACAGAATAGGCAAGTCAATAATAGAAAGTTCATATTATCAATTTTATTTGGTATTATAAGAGATGGTGTTGCTCACCTGATGAATCTGTAGATGACCATGATGAAAAATTTTCGCGAGCTGGTCCTAAAGAATTGGTTATCATCTACATTGACAGACCCTGTTGAACGGTAGAATAAAATCGTCACAAGTAGACCGCTAGAAGGAGTTGGACAAAATGATATTGATGAGCCATTTCATTCCACAGTTTACCGTAGAATATATCGACGGTTATCATTTAACTTGGGTAAATTCTATAGTCAGTAGCGAAGCTTAGATTCAGATTAGTAGAACGTAATTCAAAATAATAAAACATAATCCTGAGTTTCTGGTGAAATTGATGAAGACTTTTTCGAACCCGACCCTTACTGTTTAGGATTCCGAATCCTGGCATGAATTGACCAAATAGACTTCTATATCTGTTACGCCTTGCCGATTGTCTCGATTGACGAATTCACCGGCTTCTCAGGCGGACTGATTGAGAACGTCAAGCAGCACTTTCCCATGGCAATAGCCGGGATGTTCAAAGCCTGCACAGCCGATTGGTGAAGCAGGAAGAAGGACACCTAAAGGTAAGCTAGAACAGCGTCGGACGTGGTGCTGTTGGTGACCGGCTACAAGCCAACATTCACGAGAGAAGAAGCGAAGTCAATTATGGACCGCTTGAGAAGTACTCTCGTGATGAGAAGCTACTCTCTCCCTCTTGTTCACCAGCTCTAGACGATACTACTGAAATAATCTCGGTTCATGGAGCAAGCACAGCTCCAGTCTTCCAATCGTGAGACCTAACCGAACGGACGCTCATGGTTCTTTCAAGGTAATCAATGTCGAAATGGTCGGGAACCGGCCGAGAATGAACTCATACGTATGATATATGTGGAATTGACATATTATGTTTAGTTATGATGATGCAATGGACAATTAGATTCTTAAATTGGCAGTATAGCGTGTCAATTGAGCTACAAGACAGCAATAAAACTAGAATGTAACAACGTACCTGATGAAAAAGAAGGTATCAACTGAAAATGTGGCATTGCTGACTGTTTGATACATGAAGTTTCTTTCGGTGACAGTCCGCAGAGTTTTGTTGTCTGTGGTAAGAAAAAAGAGAGATCACTGTTGATTTCAGATACTGGAACTAATTAAAAAGTATAGTTAAATCTAAAATCTTCCATCTGATTGAGCTACTGCTGCATTCATTTCTCGCAACTAATATATTGAACAAATTCAACATGGTCGGGACTGGCGTATGATATCCATCTCTCAATTCCAAAATGGCAATAGTGGTGATGCAAATATGAGTAAAATGTCGCTCGAGTCGCGAAGACAATATAAACAAGAGGTGGGCAGCAGCAGCACCACCACCACCACCACTGATCCCCACTGATCTTGAATCAGTGATTGAGCCGGACCACAATTAACCACGTTAAATAGGTCACCATTAGGTCACTCTGGACTTTTATGACAGATGACGCAGACGTCATAAACTTTACGAGGATAGACGGAGATGGAGGAGAGTGACAAGCCGTCTAACTGGGCTATGGCGAGGCAGCCTAAGGATCAACGAGCCAGGTGAAAGGAGTGGTACCTCCGGGATTTCGTCTGTTTGATTGGTGGTGATGGAGTAAGGGAATTAGCCATGACCGCTGTGATAACCAGACTAGGAAATAAGGATCTAGAGTGATCTCATGGCAGTCGGGATGTTTGCAATTGAAATCTCCAAGTGCTGCATCAGAGTCCGGGTGAAATAGTGTGGATGCGGAGTGCGAACTCCACGTCGCGTGATAAGTAATCGGTATCGGTAAAGGTATCGAAAATTGACATTCCGTCGATTCCAAAGCAAGGATAAGGTGACTCGAGAATCATTCATTTTACAGCAGTTATAATTTGGATAAATTATATTGGCCACTCACCTGCTATGGAGAAGACCTGCAGATAAGTGTGAACCATCACAACCCAACCGAGTGAAAAGACACGTAAACCGTGTAAACAAGTGAGACTATCCCTCGCTGCAGGCTCCGTACTCAATATTTTCGCACCATTAATCAGTGGATTGAATGCTAGCAGACATTTCGTCCACCAACCTGTTCAAATTAGGTGAATTCATTGATTGTTATTAACCATTCAAAGCCGAATTTAATTTACTATGCGGACTTATTACTGACCTCGTCTTTTATGGGATCGTGGGTTCCTCGGCAGCGCCTGGATCGAATCCTTTTCAACCTTTCCCTTGGATTCTTTCCCATGTTGCTGAATGATGGAAATCCTGCGTTCTTCTTCAAAGTTTCTGTCTCCATGAATAACTCCTTCATTATTATTCGGAGTATATGAAGGTGACTCGATATCAATATCTGAAGTGAGCCATTCATTCTCATTGATAGTTGCTAAAATCATCAGCAGGAAAATCATACCTGCAACAGACCTGAAAAATTAAAAGAAATAGTTTGATTTCCTTCATTCGTTGCGATTTTTGTCAAATGAATTTTCTCATGGCGCAGTAGCATTGACTCAGTCAACAGAGTTCCGAAGTTCTTGCAATGAGAAACAACTATTTTCCACGAATGAAATTAACCTTATGTTTAATAGAGGACACGAGGAACCTCCTTTAACTCTAGGCGCACGGGCTCATACGTCCCGAATCGTTCTGTCCAGGAACTTTCCGCTCCTAGTTATCTTGCCTCATCATCTGGTTATCTCAGTGACCATGGGTCATTCCGTTACCTCATAACCACCCATCAAACCGAGGACGTCCTGGAGTTATCAGTCCTTCAATCTAGCCATGTTGGTCCCTAGACTAACTTGTCATAACCTCGCGAATCGTCCAGGGGGAGGCTCTACGTCGACTCCTGTCTTCTATGCTTCATACGCTGAGCGAGTGATTATGTTAGCGACGATCTTCTGCTGTCCGGAGAACGTTAGAAGACCGTACAAGACGCTTGTCGCACCTGAAACGGCACTTCCTCTACCCCTCTCATTGGTCGGGCGATAATTTTCCTGATGATGCAAATCTCCCGATCCACTCACTCTCAACAACAAACTGAGACCGAGTGCGTACGTTTCATAATGAAAATATATCCCTCCACTACCCGGCAAGCATTCCAAAGACAAGCCAATAACTGAAGAAAACTTTCAGATATTCTCGGACCAGGAATCGAACCCGGGACCTTCTGATTACCGGTCGGGTGCTCTCCCGCTTGTTGAAGGGAAGATTAACTCCCAAATCTTTTAAGAGGAAGGCTCTCGTTCTCGGTTGTAGATCGTTCAATTTCGTGGTTTTGATTGGGAAAGACGCTTGGGAGGCAGATGGCTCTGTAGTGGAAGGAGGTTTCCGTGAGTTATTAGCGAACAAATTTAGACTTTCTAGAAATTTGCATGTTAATTACTACTAAATACTTCATATAATGTAGAAAATGAACGTTGATAGTAATTTGCCGGCTCCAGCTGCATAATTGAAATTGACGAAACTAGTGGTGATGTTGGTGAGGAATCAAAGACGAGAAATAAGTGAAACTGCATTGAGAGGTGTAGACAGAGAGAGGGGGCCACAGCTTGTAGACACTTGAGAAATAATGGCGACCGTATATTGGAGCACCTCAAAAGATGTATTTCGAAAAATCCTCACCCTTACCGATGACCACACTCGATCAGACTAACCGTCCGTGTACATGAATCCGCGGGGAGATAATTTCGACAGTTTCCAATTACCCCCTACCGACAACCGCTTCAGACATTCCTCATTATATACATTTAAATATAAACGACTTCATGACTCGTCTTCCATTCTTTCAAAATTAATATAATTATTTCAATTGCCTTGCCGACATTCCACCCGCCTCCAACTTTCCACCCGTCCCCCACTTCACCCACATCACCCTCTCGGGAATTCTATCACCACCCGTCATCCTAGCGACCACTCATCAATACCAGGGCCTTCTCCGACCACAGCCGAGACGAAATCGGCATATCAATCTCTCACTGATGGCATGCCGGAGAAAGGGCGGAAAGTGGCGGGTGGATCTTCTTGGTATCTCGGATCCCACCTACTCGGTGGAGAAGTTCTCCGGGCTATCCCTAGATTAGCTGAGTATTTCTGGCCCGTAATTGAAAAATTCGGCTCCGCATCCCGACTGGCAGTCGTACGAAGAACTACATTACCCGGCTATAACGGCATAGCGTTTAATAATCGCAAAAAAATTTACAGGAATCTATTTTTGAAATCTGATCAAGACAAAAGGAGAGGGAAATTCAAATGAAATAACACTTACCCAAGAACGTAAACCTTTGGGTCATCCAATGCTGAATAATCGCTTGATGGTATTGGTCTGACAGTCACGATGGATATTCGGGGCCCTATCGACCTGTGGGTGCCGTTACCAATTTTTTCCACTCGATCAGCACTTGCTTGGAGTAGAGATGCTAAGGAGGTACGATTGCAAGTGAGCGGGAGGCAGAGCCCGAGAAATACCTGGCGCGTCTGAAAGAAGAGTAAGTTGATAATTGTAATATTGACTGTACCGACAGCGAGATCGGTACACTCATTATATCGGTACACTTATTATAACGAATGATCATAAAAAAAAAAAACAGATTATGAGATAAATATAGAAATCACCTACTGATGGTTCAATGTCCCTAGGCAAGTCCAGTCTAATTCTGGCGACATGGAATTTGACTAGATAAGGCGGTGTGTCTACGCCAGCCATTCCATCGATCTCATTATTTCCCGTACTATTCAGCTCTCGACATAAGCTACTTGAGCCTAGCCAGAAACCGTTGCCGAAATGGAACTGGGAACTGTAACGACCACTTGCGTCGGACACTGAAAATAAGGTAATTGAAAAGATTAGTGGAAGTCATCATTTCACTTCAACATGGGGTGAATAGCTTGACGGGGGAACATTGGCGCCATGGTGACCAGTGTACACCATTGTACACTATGGTGACCAGTGTACACCATTGTACACCACGGTGACCAGTGTACACCATTGCACACCATTGTACACCACGACGACCAGTGTACACCACGGTGACCAGTGTACACCATTGTACACTAGAGTGACCAGTGTAGACCATTGTACACCATGGTACACCATGGTACACCTTGTGGGGTTCACGCCAGCCTCGTCTCCGTCGCAAACCCTGGGTAAGCACTGATGAGGTTTGTTTATACCTCACCGGACGATGAATTAAATGTATTCAAATTTATTTAAAATTATATAATTTATAAACCTTCAGTAGGGAAAGTAAGCGGAAGCTTTTGAGAAGCTGATATTTAATGATTATTAGGCGATAGATTGATTTTGGTACATCTGAAATTCGTGCCAATCCGCTGGTACGGAGAGACAAGGAATAGAGAGGACGTTTGAATTTTATAATATATATATTAGAAGGACACAGACAGCATATGAAGACATTTCGATTTATCATTCGTGTATTATAAGGAATTTAACCTGTCAACATAGGATATATGACGACATACTGGCTCAACGATACATACGTTGCAAAAAACCACTGCGGAATTTTTTTCTTCGGCTCTCTTATCATTATATTGGCACCATTAGTTCCTATTGGTTGATCAGAAGATGATTGCGTCAATGAGATATGGCGAATACTATTACGGATCTATTACAAAAGTAGGCTGACTCTGTCGTATCGTTTTTTTCACTCACTTAATTCAGAAGTTAAGAGCCAATGAAGCAAGCCGTTTTATTCTGATCTAAAAATCACTCTTGCAGGTGTTTCTCCTATGCAATGGTGACGAAGGAATTTCGATACGACCTCCGTTGCAAATCCCATTTTGTTTTGCACAAGTGATTGACTTAAAAAATTATTTTTTTTAGATTTTGACATCCTCCATGGAGAATAATTTTTTAAGAGCATGGAGTCTCAGTCTATTTTGCATTTTACGAATCGGGAGTCGAACCCGGGGCCTTCCGATTACCGGTCGTGCGCTCCATTTCCATTTCAATTGTCTGTCAATATTGAACTATACCGTCCTCCTAACGGTAACCATTTTGACAACTGTTTTTGGAATTGGAGGGGGGGCGGGGGGGCGTTCCCTATTTTTTATTTTAGGACAGTGGGATTAGTGGATGGAAAGGATTTTGGATAGGTGGGGGAATTCCTTCTCAATATATCTAAAAAAAAAATCATTTACCTACAAAAAGTAGTCTCAAATACGCGAACATTTCGAAGACCATGGAAATCATGGTGGAAGGCCGGAAAAAAATTCCAGACGAGTGTGCAGGTTGTCGACTGTGGCAAAGTCGAGTTATGCAATCGCCGGAGTTCGAAAGTTTTTCCAACCGAGTAAAGAAGCAATTTTTTCTTTAGACTGGCGTAAAACAGGGATTCACGAATACGAGGTGTCAGTGATATATTGTTTCACGAGGAATGTCATAAAAAATATATTTAAAAAAAAACAAAACCAATTCGTTCAAGTTTTTCTCTCAATAAGATCAAGTTTAGATTTCCCTTTCTGAATTTCCCAGAGTTGGGTAGAACGCGTAATAAATAATATTGTAACGAACCTTCGAGGCTGGTCTTTTCAATAGAATTTTTATTTTATTGTTCAACTGTGCCAATAAAAATTGTTCCCGCTACCTATGAAAAAAAATCAGAATTTCACGGGTTCTATTGTCTCGGAGAATCTGAAGCGTTCCTTTTTATTTTTGTGACGTTGGCAATTGTCCCATTAGCCCTGCTGATATCTATGGCGCGCTAAACTACCGCATGATTTAAAAAATAATCTAATCTGATAAAAAATAATAAAATTAATTAAATATTAGAATAATATTTATCAAAGAAAGCGATAAAATTACGAAAGACAAAAGACTGGAGACTAAACAACTTCAGAAGAAGGAGCTCAATCAATCAAGAAAAGAACATCAGCTGATGGTACCTCAGGATTAATATTCGTAACAATATACATCTGCGAATTTAAGTAACTGAGAGCAGAAACTTTTAATTTTTTTGCTACGATCCGTAACATGTACGGGCAGCTGCGAAATTGTGCAATTTTAAATGCAACTGCAGTCACTCACTGGCGCGCAAGTGAAAGGTATGTGTTAGTGTAGTGGTATCACTTTCGTAGTCGTTATGAAAGCTACCTTGAATGTCATTGAACATTGTACAGAAAATATTTACTATCCGACTCTCATCAATGTAGGCGTGCGCTTGAGTTATGATGAAAAATTATTGATAATTAATAATTAATTGTTCATTGTTTTCATGACCAGCTGAAGTGGCTGTCAAATTGTTACATTTCTTATTAGTCATTTACAATCGTCACTAACTGGTTGCTTTAAGAGCTCAAATTATGTGGATTCAGCTAATTATGTAACTAATATTATATAGGCCATTCCACAATATATCCAAGGAGCGTGTGGCCTAAAAGTATACACGTTTTTTGTGCTCTCCCGTTGTTAAACACTCACGGCAAAACTCGATAATTTGGCGGTACTTATCGGCAAATGGCCTTCTTTACTGCAAACGTTCGAATTATTGGTTACTAAATATAGAATATAGAGAAGAAGGTTTCTCCAACAATAGATAAATAAAACCTCAAGCCCAATGCAGAAGAAGCCCATAAAAAAAATTATCGCTTGGATTTCATTAATTTTTTCAACTAGAAAATTATTTCCAATCCTAACCTGTAAAATTCAAGTTTTTGATTTTCTTGCGGTAGTTTAGCGCGCCATAAGTACCAGCATGGCCAGTAGACTAATTGCCAACGTGACAAAAAAAAAAAAGTCAGGCTCAGGAGCTTCGGAGGCGGTTAAAAAATAAAATAAAAATTCTATCGGAAAAATCCTCGAATTATATTATAACTCCGAGGATGACTTTTTTATACTTTAACGGGTTGTCTCATTAAAAAAAAATGACAAAGCTTCAGTGGCAGGGAAAGTTGTTAGGTGAATATCATATACGACAGCTTGGCTGCAAAATTGACTTGGCCGATACGCTACCGCGTATGCGGATATTCTGGCGTCTATTGGCTAAAAATTGGAGCAACTTACTTCTGGCAGCCCATAATTTTCCTCCTCTAAGCGCCTCGATGAAGAACTCCATATCCCGGCGGCAATTTTTCTGAAGTTTCCCGGGTATCCTGACCCATTTAAGAGGATCATAAATTTCATACAACCACTGAACGCTATTCGCACTAATTTCCAGTTTCTCCCCCATAAAGTCCAAGTCTAGATCCCTCGGGCTGTCCTCATTATTTAAATTACTCTTCAAGTAAGTCTTCCAATCTAGTTCTGGATTATTTTTCCCAAAGGCGAGGAGTCGATCAGGAACGTCGGGTGCGGGTGCTGAAGTGGCTTCGCTGGTCACGTTAGGATTCAATTTCGGGAGATCGCCTGCAGCTGAAGGCGGTCTCTGCGATCTACTCAGCCGTAGGATATTGGACTCGGCACAACTGCCGAATCCAAGATCGATGGAGATTACGAAAACTAAGAACAATCTCGAATGCATTGCGATATGTTTGGCTCTACCGGAACTCGGGAAGTCAGCTGCCCTGGATTGAACCGTCTCGCGGGTCAACTGGTGACCAAGAGCACCAAAATCAAGCACTGCACTTTTATCAAACGGTCTAATCACTTATTCAATCAAGCCGGTCATCATCTGCCGACCAAACTTGTCCTATTCCCTCGGCTTACGTACCTCACATGAACACATAATTACATAAACTGTGGGAGTTCTGTTACTTGGGATTTCCCCACACCCTCACCGAAAATGGAATAATATTCGAGAGTATATTTGGCGATGAATTCTTATCGTGAAAGTATTTAACAGTTTATGTTCATTTTACTGGTGAGGGCCTCTATATGAAGGATAAAAAGTGGGCCATGATGTCTGGCTCTCCAGCTCTCGGAGATCACTCGTTCCCGAAGAACGTCCCCCAATGACTGAATTCCACAATTTTCGGTCTTTCAAAATATGGAAAACTTGAAATTTCGCTCCGGCTAGGCTCGCGAACTGTAACTCCTTCTAGTTAATCCGGGAGATTTCCTCGGTCTAGGGGAGTAACCGGAAAATGTATAACGCGACAGAAAAATATTGCAATTTATTTTGACTGTGGTAAACCACTTGAGCGACGAGTGATGGAGACAACTAGCAATGAAATACCCGTGAGCATGTTTACTACGCACTGAATGAAGTGAACCGAGCGTTTGCAATTTGGCTGTCCCTTTCTCTTGACACTTGCGATGCCGTTACTTCGATATCACGGAAGGCGTGATACCCCAGCCAATACCACTGGTCTCCCGAATTCGGGAATGGGGATTTTTTTAATGGATACTCGGTCGAAAAAACCTCTTCTCCTGGCCATTTTTATACAAGAAATTTGAAATGAAGAAGTGGCTAGGAGCCGGATACCTCAGTTGGGAGAGCACCCGACGCATAATCGGAAGGTGCCGGGTTCAAATCCCGCTCTGGACTGTCCAGTGTTTTCAGTAAAAAATTTCTTGTCGATTTGTCGACAAGAATGTGGAGTGCTATATAAATTTCTCGTCTTTGATGTAAAATGTTATTCAGCGTTGAAAATCACCAAAAATAAATAGAACAAACTCGTGACTCGTGACTTTTTATTTTTCTCCGAGCGAACGGTGGAAGCCATTGAATTTAAATCGCCGCCAATAGAAAATTATTTGATATTCATTCACGATAAATCCAGAGAAGGCCAGAATTTATTTAAAATTAAAGCAAATGAGTAACTAAAAAAGTATATTTTTAATCAAGCGTAAGGAGATTAGTTCACTCGATGTCAGCGAGCGAATGTATAAATACAGTAATTCATAAAAATCATTTGTATCCCTTCAGTAATCATAAACAATCGAGTTTAAAATCCGGGAATAATCCGACCGTGCTTGGACGCCTTCTTCATTTTAGTGATCTTTCTTTCCTTTTTCTTCTTCATGATATTTTCCGTCCGTTTCCGCTGTTTCTCCTGTTGGGCCTTTCCAACCCCCGACATTCGGGATTCCCATTTTTTGGCACTTCGTTTTTTCTGCTGGGTGTCTCGCTTTATCGTTCGTTTCAGCAGCTCTGGATCATCTTTGATCTAAATTTACCATAATAATGGTCGTTATAATGATCTTTCTTGGTTTTTCATTTTTTTAAATAAGTTTAGCCCCGTAATTATTGAAGTTTCAAAGAACAATAAAAGTATAACATACCTAC
Organism: Psyttalia concolor; assembly: GCA_030522845.1. Lineage (NCBI taxonomy): Eukaryota > Metazoa > Arthropoda > Insecta > Hymenoptera > Braconidae > Psyttalia > Psyttalia concolor. Next base: position 37,333 of record JAPYZM010000660.1, read on the forward strand.
CTTAAAACCATACTCGCATTGCATTCAAAAATTTCACAGACTATATATCCCCAATTTGTATCTATTACAGCAAAAACGCCTTAAGAGGCACGGTAGCGGGGTCTGGATTGGTGGAAAATACTTTATCGAAACGTGAAGAATGAGGTTAGAATGAACGGCGGAACGCGAGGCAATACAAGAGAGGAAATAATGAATAAAAAGTGAATGAGGCAAGAGAGGGTGTTTAGCAGGATTGAAATTAATTTTGATGGGAAAACAAGGAGACCTGGGCGATGGAGGGAAAAGAAGTGACAACCCCCCGAGGCGAAACATGTTACAATGAGAATGGCTGGCTTCGATAGGCTAGAACATTGAGGAGATGAGGAGGGAAAAGACTGAAAGAATTAGGGGGCACGTCCAAAGGGACAAAAGCTAGTTCGGGAGATGTAAACGCGGGGAGGCTGTGGAGAAAAACAAAAGGCTACGGAGAAGCGGTGGAGGGCTGAGACAGTCGGGTGTCCAACGTTGGGAGCTCAACATGAAGGGAAGCACTATGGTAGGTAAAAAAGAACATTGTCTACACTAGAGGAAGACTGTCCGAGAAAATTCCTTAATTGCTCGTGGGAGATCCTAAAAATGTTTCAAAACGGTATAAATGCTCGCGTTGGTTTCTACCGAGATCTGTTGATCTATTTTAGGTGTTAAGCTGCTATGTTCTGTTGAATATTTATAAGAAGAGTATACGATGAAGGCGGGTGTGGATGTAAAACAAAGAAAAACCATTTGTATTCTATTCTACTTTATCGAGTTTCCCTATCTCCGACTCTGGGAGAGTGAGAGCGTCGAGAATGGAAAGAGATGGAAGGGCTCCGGATCGTGCGGTAATGGCAACCGAGGGAGAGAGTGAGTGAGGGCGAGAGATATTAGACAGAGAATGCGTAGGGGAGGAAGTGTTAGAGTGGGAGAACGATTCTCCTCATGCGAGGGGGCGTTCATACGTTAGCGAGTTATCTCTCAAGGAGTTTTTACTGTAATTCCCCCAATTTTTCCGAATTCAATCTCGATCTCGATTGAATCGAATTCAATGGGACTACTTGACCAGGATAAAATCTTCAATATTGTTCAGAAAAATTCTGTTTTCGTAATTCTTAGAAGATTGCGCAAAATCAATGTCAGGGAACTTGGACTTGGTCCATTTCTCCTGCTACCGAGAGAAAAAGTCCTCCCAAGAAGAGAAAATTTCAATTATTCCTCTTGACGAAAAAAATATTGAGAGAAAATCATAAAAATAATCTCAATTTACTTTTTCTCCACCAGCCTTGGCAAGAGCAGCCTTCCAGGCATCCTTTTCCTGTATCGCCGTTGCTTTTTGAATTTCACCAGAAGCCGCCAACTCCTTCAGACTATTTTTCTTTTGCTTCAGCTGTTCCAGGATCTTCTTCGGATCTTTCTCAGTCTTTTGGCTTTTCTTCTTATTTCCCATATCTGAGAAATCGAATTTACTAAACACCATGTGTCCTTCACTGTTGAATACTGGCTTGACCCGAGATATCCTTGAGGCGATCTCCACGTCTTTCCTGTCATCGAGCGCTACCTCCCCAGAATTTAATTCCGTCTTGATAACTTTTTTCGCCATCACTCGCTCGTCACGCTTGGATTTTTTCTTGATCCGATTCTTCAAGCCTTTCTTCAACTGCTTCTGTTTATAATTTAATTTCTTCCGGCCCTTCAACTCATTGAATTTCTGGTGAAGCTCCTCGGATGTCAGTGCACGTTGGGCATTTTTATTGACGAACGACGACTTGGCTGCAGTGAAAAATGAACGAAATTATTTCTAAATATAAGCAACAAAATATGAAAAAGTTCTACCTGGATTATTCTGCTGGTGAAGCTCCTCATCCTTTTCCCCCTTGTCCTCTGCAAACCAAAGACATGTAAATAATGATGATGACCCCCGGCAAGAGTTGGAGATTAAGGTTATCTGTTATTGTTCTTCTATACCCAATAATTCAGGAGTTGAGAGTGGCATTCTGGAGAATATATTGCATAGGAATTGATTCTCTTCCTGAAGCAATTGCTTGACGACTCCCGGGTTGAATTTATTCATCATTCTCAATTGCACATTATCTACTTTTTGCAAGACGGTATGCTCCCACGTGTCCACAGAGATACTATTCTAGTCTACTGTGTCCACTCCATGGCCATGGCTAGCGGTGGCGCCTAAACTAATTCGACAGCCACCCCTCCGGGTAAGGCGGGGAGGGTGCGAGGATGTCGATGAGGACCTGCCTTACCCACAGACGGCAGGTCCTCTGGATTAGTTCAGGCGCCACCGCTCCACAATTTTCGGGGTCGATGCCTCTCTATACTCCTGGACAATCCTAGAATCATTGACCGGCCATGCTGACTGTTATGAAACCAAACACACACTATTGCTTCTTCTCTTCATGATCATAGAAGAGTATTCCATGGCACGTGTGTAACTGTGATGCGGCCATTGCTGTAAGCCCTCCATCGAGCAAATTCCCAGGGCTCCGGTGAGTTTTCTCTTGACGTGAAGCGAAACTGCAAAGATTTATCACAATGGCAACGTTATTACGATACGTCAGATATTTAAGACAAAACTGTAGAATTACAACGAGGATCAATGTCAATCAGAGTCTCGTTGAACCCACCTTTGCACGCCTCAAACTCCACAATCAGCGCGTAACCAACATCACCAGGTGATATTGAATGTTCTTTGTTTTATTGTTTTAGCAATAATTCCTTTTTTTGGAGGTTATGTCAATTGTCGTTTTATTCTGCAGAAATTTTGCAACCAGAAATGAGTATCAGATTGAAGCGGTTTATGGGTTTGAGAAATCCTTTCAGAATCTTGAAGTACAGTTGAGACGATCTGGAAAAACGCACAAAGCTGATATTGAGAGGATACTTGGTGAAATACAATTAGCAGGTAATTTATTCTGACCTTCCTATTTTGTAAAACAAGGAGGCTATCTAGTTCATGATCACAAGTCCAGGAATGAGCAATTTCTTTTTTTTGTTCAAGGCAATGTCCCAAGCCTGGAAGCACTGCTGCTCATTCGGTGCTGTGGGCGGCCATTGATAGATGTAAATTCCGCAGACGGTATTAAATTGGTGCAGGAAGTCTGGGATACACTCGAGGGACTGAGTAAGTCGTATTTCTCCTCAATTCTATGGTAACTAGGACATGGGCCTTGTCGACGAATTGTTTTCCCTAAATTTTTAACAGTTCCAAGTTGTTATGAAGGAAAAAAAGTTATTGACAGACGACGAACTTCACTTGTTTCTTCTAGAAGTCCCCATGGACGTGTCCCACTACAACGCACTCCTCAGCGTCTACCTGGACCGCGAGCACTTGTTTTCCCCAGCCGAGTTCCTTCAGATGATGATGGCAAAGGATATCGTGCCCAATCGCGTGACCTATCACCGGCTGATCGAGGGCTACTGCCGGCGGGGAGACATTGCCAATGCCACCAAGATCATTGACGTGATGCGGGCAAACAACTTGCCCCTCTGCGAGAAAGTCTACAACTCCCTAATAGTCGGCCACTCCGAGGCGAAGGACATCAAAACAGCAGAGTCAATATTGGAGACCATGAGAACCGCTGGAATTGAGCCGTCAGCTGATACCTATGCTACTCTACTCTGCGCCTACGCGAAAACGGGAGACATGGCGTCAGTGGAGAAGACAATCGAGGGTCTGAATTCCCTAGAGATTACCTTACTCGAGCATCACTTGATGGACATCATCAAGGCATTTGCGACCAGCGGGCACGCCGACAAGGCCGTAAAGTTCTCGCAGAAGCTCCCGAAGGAGATAACACAAGACATAGAAGTGGGTCGACTTGTTGTGAAGCTCATGGAGGTTAAGCAGATGGATCTTGCTTTAGAAATTCTCAAGAACACGTCGTCAGATCCCACCAGACGTCAAGTTCGTGCAACATTTGTGTTGCGAGCAGCAGCAAGTGGCAAATTATTCACCGGCGACGAACTAATTAATCTCTGCAATCGCGTGGAAGCCGAGGGCCTACACCCAAAAGCCTTCTCCGTCACCGTCTATCACGTGCTCTCTCAAAATCCCAGCCCCAGTCTCGCCCTGCCCCTCATGAAGGCCTGGAAAGAACGTGGAGAAGAAATGAGGGAGCACTACTTTTGGCCTCTGCTGCGAGACCAGGCGCGTGATAATAATTATCAAGGCATCCTTGATGTTCTCAAATCAATGGTCAATGATTTCAAGGTCACTCCATCGGTGGACACCTTGCGAGACTACACCATACCCTTTATGTTTGGAACCTGGGACACTATAATTGATAATCTCGCGTCAGTTGGCATTGACAAGTCCACGATTTTGCAGGCAATTGTTCACAGGTCGTTGATTGATAAGAAATTGAGGAATGCTGTCTTGTTTATGAGGTCTTACCCGACTAAATTCTCCAAGGATTTATTCCTGGAGCCGATGGCGGCATCGTTGAACATGTGGGACGATACCCAATCGTTTGTCACAATATTAAGATGCTTTGCTGATGAATCTGCGGAGAATTCGGAGGATAGTTGTCCTAGTGACATCTTCGATGAGGCATTGTTGGTTGTACTGTCGGTGATACCCAAGTATCGGCCCAACGTAGTGGAGAAGTTGCTTCGTGAGTATGTGACAGCAGGTGTCAGCATCTCCCCTGCAGTTGGAGAAGCTGCCAAAGCCTTCTTCGAGCCTCAGAAAGCTGGAGAGCTCGAGTCCACTATCAGTACGTTGACCTCTGGTGAATTAGTACGAGTTCCAGTGGACAAGTACAACCCCATCCTCCAGGATAAAGCCGGGGATTACTTCAAGCGGCCAGTAGGAGGTAGCAATGTATCAGACGTGAGAGCTCAATTCACTCAGTACATTGAGAGTAAGAACGAGGAGATGGTCCTGAAGACCCTGAAACAGCTGCAGGTGTTGGGTTGGCAATCTCCACCAGTTCTAGCCCAAGCGCTGGATCTATTCTGCTCAATGGAGAATATGGAGGCTGCTGAGGACTGCTATAAGACGTTTAAAGAGGAGCATGGAGACGCAGAGTTGGACACGCAGAAGACGTTGAGCTTTGCTACACTCATGATTAAAAAAGATCGATTCGAGGACGCTATGAAGATACTCATCCAAATGCCAGTGCTGGAAGATGCTGAGAAGTATTCACGAGGGCTCAAAATCAAAGTACGGAAGCTGTTGGATACCCTTGCCGACACCCATCATCTTGAGAACACCCATCAGGTGTTCAACTTGCTCAAGAACAAAAACTACTTGATGCTGGATAATTATACACTGGGACCTTTGGTTAGGATTCATGTCCTCAGGAATGAAATAGACAAAGCCATTGAGACCTTTGAGCGCTTCACCATTGAGTACAAATGCACTCCTTACAGGAATGTTCTCACCTCGATTTTGATTGATGCTGAGGATGCGAGTTCTCTGCAAAAATTAACAGACCTCTGCACGGAAATTCATGGAGAGAGTAATGCACTTGTTGATCTGGCTTTTCTGTTTCTTGAGGCGGGGCGACCCATTCAGGCACGAAAAATCCTGGAGACCTCTGGCATTCAGGTATTCAATGAGAAGATTAGAAATGCTGTCAAGCATTTTGATCAGCACAACAGATTGGAGTGTCTGGATTTATTGACACACATCACTCGAGTTGTTTCAAAAATAGACAGGGCTAATTTGTATAATTCGGTGATTGAGGTTTGGGATAAGAGAAACGATTACACCAAAGCATTAGCACTGTGGACAGAGATGCAGGAGATGAATGTCCATCCAACAAGTTACTTCATTAACATCCTAAATTCACTATTGACAAGAAATGGACAGCCAGTGCCCTTTGTTACCGACAGCTGGGAGATAGTGCCAAAAAAAACTGAAGCAGAATCAACTCCTGGGGGATTGCAGAGCAAACGGCGTTCATCGAGAATCAGGAGGTTTGTTGATGAGGACAAGTTCAATCATGTCTTGAATATGAAAGACTGGTCGGCGGCGGAGAAAATTATCAGGTATAACAATCGAGAGCGGAGGGAGGCAAAAAATATGTATGGAAAATTGATTGAGAGGGTTCTCAAATCGGGAGACATTGACAAGGCAGTCGAGCTCACCCAATTTGTCATTCAAGAGTTCAATGGGATCTCCAAAAAGGTATTCTCCTTCGTCTGTGGGGATTTGATTAAGAGTAAAAAATATGAGACCATTGAGGAGCTGGGAGCCTGCCTGACTGAGGAACTGAAGGATGATCTCGATTATTATAAAATATTGTCGCAGTCACAAATTAATAAGGTTGGCATTAGAAAATATTTGGAGGAGCTTACCATTGATGAATCTGGCAAGAACAGCTCACTCATTGAGCGTAAAATTCACTTTGGAGCGCTGTTCCATGCGCTACTGGTGGATCCTGATTTTCTCGACAACTACGAGAAGTGGGCGATGAGCCTGGCAGAAAAGAAAGTTGACAGGGGAATGCAGGTTTTGTGGAATTATTACTTTATCAAGAATCATAAGAAGGCGGATGTGCTTTGGCTAGAGTACATGCTCCCTTACAGTTCGCCATTGGTGAGACCAATCATTGAACATTGTGTGGAGAAAAAAGACCCACTCTTGCTGAAAAAATTGCTGATCAAGTTGGAGTCCCATCCACGGTTGCATATTGGCACCAAGTGTAGGACAATTACGGGCTTGATCAAGATTTATAATTCTTTGGAGCAGTATGAGAATGGATTGAAAGTGTTGACGGAGGCAACCAAACGCTTCAAACTCCACTTGTTGAGTTGGGACACTCTTGCGGAACTGAAGGAGGGGCTTGAGAGGTCTGGCAAGACCTTCCCCTTCGAATTTGAGAGAGACGGTGAGTTTAATTATTGAATAAATGAGAATGTGAACGGAATGTCTTCATCTCTCTAGAGTTCTTTCAATAAATCAATTCATCAATGTGTCAATTTCCGCAGATGGTGTGGAGAGTGAAGTGATGGAGGAGCGCCTGCAGGGATCGGGGAGGGTGTAAGACGCTTGTGATGGAGGATGATTAAGTATCAATTAATCTAATCGAATTACACTTAAGATACACTGTTTTATTATGTAGATAAGTATGGAATTTATTATCAACGTCCTTCCTCAATATATTCAGGATATCCCGAATCTCCTAAATCCCCCGGGTAATCATCCGCGTTTGGGAGAGAGTGACAGTCGGACCTTCGGCCTCCGGGGTTTGACTGATCAATTGTTTAAATAACAATTATTATCCGGGCATTTTATAACACCTTCTGGAGTGATTTTTGATGTGACGAGCAACCGAGTACGTGAAGATTATTAAAGTAATCTGTGTAAAATTTGGCTAACTGAGAATATTATTTGACTCATTCAACCTTGATACTTAGGTCTAGTGTCGTCATTATTCGCTAGG